>PTEX01000282.1:790137-813156 GCA_003342815.1 Eudromia elegans
TGGTTTGGGTGGTGTTGGTTCTCCCTATGGAAAGGATGGTCTTCCAGCTGGTATTGGTGCTGCAGCTGCACATTTACCATTTGGAGGTGAAGATGTAACAGGATCTTATCACAGCAAGGAAGCTATACTGAGCAAAACTCAAGGATATTTAGGTGGAGCAGGAGGAGCTGCTCACRGCAAATCATCTTTGGAAGATGGGAGTCTTAGTGCCTCTGCAACACAAGTTGCTGCATCTCCCTATGGCAAGGATAGTGCATTAACTGGCTCCAGCGCTGGGGCAGGTAATCTTGACAGGTTGGGAATTGATGAAAGGGAGTTGCTTTCAGTTYGTGGTAGAGAAGGTGGGGTAGATGCTCTTGGACTGAGTCGCCAATCTGGTCTGGATTCCCGTCCCGGCAAACTTTCTGCACAAGATGAAGCTGGAACTCGTGCTCATGGTGATATCAGAGGATCAGGACACAAAGGTTCCACCAATGACAGAGATTTGCTTCCTAGACAAGGAAGTGCCAGGTTGGAGGACAAGGATTCAGGAAAATTAGACTCCTATTATGGCAAGGATTCTGCCTTTGGTGGAGCAGGAAGTAAATACTATAAGAGATATCCTGATGCCAGGAAGTTGGGTGTTCTTGGTTCATTGGGTTATGATCAGATGGCCGGTCTCGATGGTGTACTCGCTTCAGTAAACCGGAGAATACCTGACCTTGAACTTAAAGCAAAAGATTACTCGATGAATTTAGACAGTACAGAAAAAAGAAGACGTTTTCCCCAAGATGGTTTGAGAGGTAAGTCTTAACTGACAATTTTCGTATAGCTGAATTTTGATATTCACATTTCTGATTCTGGAAAGAGGTGAATCATATAGTTAAAAGACAAGCACACTTATAWGGAGAGATTTGTTTTACTCTGGAATCTCTTCCTAATTCTACCACTGATTTGCTGTTTTTCTGTAGACAAGCACATTAAGCTCAAGCTATTTTGGGTAACTCAAATTTTGAGCATGTATCCTGAGTGTCATAAAGATGTGCCCTGAGCACTTGCAGTTCTACCAGCGACCGTTGAGACTGACTCATACTCAGGAGCTCAGAGAGGACAGAATTTTAAACAAATAAATTATTTTTATGGGATRCAAAACAGATACCTGTTCCTTCAAACAAATTGATTCAAAGCACAAATGCAACAGGCTTCAGTTCAGAAGCATATTAGTTCACATTTAGTTTTGAGGAATATGGCTTTATTTCTTTGATTTAATGCACTTTAAAGCTTAGAAGAAGTAAAGAAAAATGTTAASGCCTACTGTAAAGAACTGCATTTTTCAACAGTTCTGGGAACAAACTGCTATATTGAATTAACATGCACATCGGGCCTAATGTCAAGAGTTCTCATCTTTTCTACCATTAAAAATATAAGATGTTACATATAGGAAAAGGAGARTAACGTGTATATATCTGCATGACCCTGATCAGTGGCTACAACATGARATAACATGAGAAATTATAGAAATGRAAAACTTTGTATAAAYGAGGATACTAGCTTAGTGGAACTGCTAAGCAAGATAGAAATTTCCAAGGCAATCATAACAAATACAGGTGTAAAATCAGGAAAATTGGGACAGCTGAAGAAAGAGTAAATATRGATGTACTGTTTATTTGAGAGAGGATGGAGATATTAAAGGGGAAAAATTTGGGAAGGAAGAAAGGGAATACAAGGGGTAGAGAATGGTTTGAYTGGAKCTATTCAGTGAGGCCACTTGAGCTACCCTGCATCAGGTCAATGCAGCAAAAATATAAAAASAGCTAGAATGGGAAAGAATAATAAAATAGGTCTTGGAAGAGCCTGTTTGTTTTTTTTTTTTTCTATAGAGGGAACTAAGACAAATAGCATAGATTTAATATAGCAAATCTGTAGATGGATATTCTGATTTGTGATAAATTCATTGTCTATTGGATTAAGTGCCCTATTGAATGCAGGTCGATTGGCAAGTCCTCCAAAGCGGTGAGTTTATGCCAGCTGGCCCAAAATGTCTTCGTACAAAGCCCATGACTACAGTATATTTTTAAAAAAGCTTTCTACTCGCCTGCACGTGCATTTTTATTCATATGCTGCTCTTCATCAGTCTCTGCTCCTTATACGTTTCCCTTTCTGAACTTTCAGCACAACTGTGTCGTGTCAACAAACCATTAGTAGATGTCAGAGTGGTGAAAGGGGAGCAAGCTGAGCTGTCCTGTACTGTCAGTAGTAAAGATGTGCAAGGAACCTGGTTTAAAGATGGATTAAAGGTAGGGGTTGCCCAATTGCTATTTTCTTTGATTATTGGTTACCAGATAAATAATCCTAGAATATTATTGCTATTGAACTATTTGGACCATAGCAGGATGTTTCTTGTGCATCAAAAACAAGTTTTTGGTGGGGGAATATTGTAAGCAAAGCTGAGAWTTCCCATTGTGAAAAGACTGGCTTGGACACAGATATTGGTAACTTGCTAGTGGGTTCAAACCCACAGGGCTTTCCTGGGATTCTTAAATTATATTTCAAATTTATTTGTCAAATTTCCATAGAGAAGCTATGTCATATGTCTAAGATTTCTGTCTTGTTGGCTATTTTTGTTTATTTGATTTTTTTAATAATATGTCTCTGCTTTGCTTTGTAGATAAAAACCATGGAAGGAGTCCGTTTAGAAAAGCAAGGCTCAGTTCACAAACTGATTATTGACAAAGTAGAAGATTTTCATGCTGGAAAATATAGGTTTGAAACTGCAGATATAAAAACTGAAGCCTCTGTTTTTGTTGAAGGTGAGTCTATTCAAACCATTCCTACTTTTAGTGCAGTGCACTACCCTTGATGTGCTTGAAATGTAACATGTTTTCTGAGTTCTGTAGTTGAACATAGACAGCTGTGTAATAAATAATCTACAATGATATGGGAGGTGTTTTTCATAGAGATTGGTACATTTTATATTTCCAGAATTAATCAGAGAGTCTTCTTGAATAGCTCCCATCATTAATGCAAAGAATTTGGCGTGCACATAACAGTTTGTTAAACCAGTTTCTTAATTTCTGTGTGTGCTTAGTGCACTCTGAGATTATGCATTCAGGCAGAATTCACTCCAGTGAAAAGGACAATATGATAACATAAGAATGTTGTCAGAGTTTTCCTGTAGGAAAGTGGATGTGCTCTGTGCATGCAACTGAAAGAGAAGATCCAAATACTGGGAGCCTCTAAGCATCACCTGCATCATCATGATTCAGTTTGCATAAGCCACACAGAACCAGAATAAATCTTATTTGGAATATACAGCAACCATGAATACAAAAGAGTCCTTCCCTCCACAGTGGGCTTTATAGTCTTTGAAGTGCAATTATTAATGACCTTGTACTGTTGGCTTAGATCCTCCTCAGGTTGACAAAATTCTTCTCACAAACCTAACAAATGTTCCTACTGTGACCAAGGCTGGGCAGAAAGTGAAGATCAAGATCCCTTTTGAGGGCCAGSTACCGATCAAAGCAACATGGCTGAAGGATGGAGTGGAGCTCATAGATGGCACAAGGATTCGTGTGGATAAAGCAGATACCTTTACCATGTTGTCCATCTCCAGCAGTGAGAGAAAGGACTGTGGGGATTACAAAGTCAGGCTGAAGAATGACCACGGAGCCCTAGAGATGAACCTGAAGCTTGTGGTAATAGGTAAGAACACTATAACATCCACTCTGGCTTCCACTGTAAGGCCCAGGCAGGGGAGCCCGAGTAGCACTGGTGATATATCTATTTAGGGCCACAATGTATTTCAAGATGAATAAAGCTTTTATGAACGCTACTCATAGGAGCATCTATTCCTGCCTCTCTTTTGAGCTACCTATATAGCTACCTATATAGTATATAAATATATACTGGCAAAGTCTTAGAAAAGCAGAATTCCATAAACTACCATTGACTTTGGTAAGGTCAAAGGGATATATTTACAGTTAAGGGATTCTGACTGTACCTACACTTTAGGTTACTACAAAATTGTCCCATATGCCATGAGCACATACCAAGACGTCCCAGGCACATCAGCTGGCACATAGCCATGGCAGTCCAGCACTGTGGTACTAACTGGGAAGCATATTGTCATCAAACCAGTAAGGTCCGTGTGACTTGCCATGGCTGCACCATGTTAAATTACTGTTACTCTTTTAAATTAAACATATTATTTAAGCCTCTTTCTTTTTGTCTGGTGAAATTGCTCATGGAATACAGAAGGAATTTAAACATAAATAATCAATAATAAGCTTCTTTTCTCAAAGATAGATACTAATAGAATATCATATCTGGCTTTCTGTTTTAGATATGCTTGTGAAAGGCTATAAAAACTCAGATATTTCTTCCGCTGTTTGTGTCTTACTATCTTAGTATTCCATATTAATAGAATCTCCTTTTTTTTTTTGTGAGCTTAGGCATAGTGATCATTGGGCTTTACAGATGACAGGTGATTTTCATAATAAGATCTTTATCCTGCAATAACTTCAGTTATTGCATTTCAGGACAAGAGAGTAATATTGCGTATAGCAGTTACAGGCCTAGGAAAAGTTCTCAGCTGCATCTACCATCATGTGGTATGTCTGGGTATGTGTTGGTACAGAAAGTGAAATACACTTCTGTGCAGGCAATACATGGAAATAGGCAAAGCCTAAATTAGAATTATTTTGTTTTAGATAAGCTTTTATGTGGTTGTCTTATCATCCGTTAAATTGGTATAGGAAAAGCTTGCTGACACATTTCTTAAGCTTTAATATAAGATGGCACAAATGTAGCTTAGTTTTTCATAGCCTCAACAGTTAAATTTTGATTATAGGGCAATTGTGGTAGATAGGAGTACAGACAATAGGCATATATTTAAAAATAGGTTATCCAGGCCAAGTTCAGCCTTATCATAAATGTCAGTTGTTTTGGATGTCCAGAAAAGATCTTTGCCCTTATATGGGAGCTGCCCTGATACAGTGGTCATGGGAATAATTAACCTGAGGAGTAAGAACCTGGCTTCTTACCCCTTATGAAAACTTARGGGAGAGTGGGTGTTGGAAAGGTGCCTCATTTTGCAGCTGTGCGTATATCTAGCTGAAGACAGCTCTTCTAGATGGTGAGCAAGAGACAACGGCTGCTCCAAACCCAAGGACGTGTCGTAATCCACAGCCAACATGCAATTGTTGTGTTTCTCTTTTCAGACAAGCCGCAGCCACCCACAGGACCCATCAAAATCATAGAAAGCTCCTCAAGCAACATTACCATTCAGTGGAAGCCCCCAAAGGATGACGGGGGCAAACCACTGCAAAGCTACATTATCCAGATGCAGCAAGTAGGCAAGAGTGACTGGGTGACTTTGGGAGAAACCCCCAAAACCTGTACCACCTTCACTACTGACAAAGTAGAACAAGACGTGGGCTATTATTTCAGGGTGCAAGCTGTGAATGCAGAGGGAGCTGGTGAGGCATTGGAGTCAGAGGAGGTGAAAGCTGCCAGTAAAGGTAAGGAGATATTTTTTAAAAAAATAATATTCTACAACCATATGGGAAATTCTGTATTAACACTGWTATTAAGGAGAACTGACTGCATTTTGGACGTTATCACAGATCTGAATCTGCCTCCTGGCTGAACAAACCGGTGTAGATTTCACATCAAGACTAGGAGCTTCTTGTTGGTTTGGATGATACTGAGTTAGGCAGTGTTAAATTTTCAGTTTTGTTGCAATCAGAATTCCAAAACAGGTTAATGGGAGAAATTCAATAAACATCAAGAGCAGAGATACTATTGCCTTGGGTGACTACAAAGAAAACATGCAAGGCCTTTCTTAATTCCTCAGGCAAAAGAGTACCTCAGTGCCTGCAGCACTTTTTAGTATAATCTTGTCATATCCTTGATTTCCAAATAGAAAATTTTATTCTTGGACTTCTCCAATGAATTCAATGTTAGAATATTTTTATCACAAGCATGAATGCAGTACTAGGGAAAGAGTGAAACTTTTGCTTCTATCTGCATTTTAATTCACAAAATTACAGGCCATCCTTTGCAAMGATAAATTTTTCTAATTTTTCTTTGTTGTGCCCTTCAGTAGTTTTGCTATATTTTGAGGGCTCTAGCAGGGGCATTAGAAGATCCATCCCGATTCMGAGTTGTATCATGAAAAGCAAAATTAGCACTGACCTTTCCCATGGTTTAAGAATGTACATACATCTCCCTGTAGGCTGACAGTGTGGTTGGTGGTGATGACATCAGGTCAGCAACATCAGGAAAGGCAGTCCATGCTTCWGGATGATATTTGTGTGGAAAATAACATATAAAATGGTCTTCAGGTCTTCTTTGTTCAGGTCTTCAAAACATATCCATATGAATATATTGATGAAACTGGAGGAAGAGACTACTTGGAAAACTTCCTTACCTTGCAAAGAAGAAGAAAAAGAAAAAAACCTTCTAATAATGAAATGCTATTCTCTTTTTAGCTATACCTGGTCCCCCAGATCCTCCTGAGATTGTCAGTACTGGCAAAGAAACCATCACAATATCTTGGAAAGTACCTCATAAAACTGGCAGTTCCCGAATTGTGGGGTACATGGTTCAAAAGCGCAAGAAGGGTGCCAGTACCTGGGTRCCAGTCACCAATATGCCTGTTGCAGGTAGGTATTTGAAACCTGGAAGAGGCTGGAGAAGGTCAGAAAGGCAAAAAGTGCAGCCTGTTTAGTAGGTAACATGCTGATCTTTGATTTGAAGTTGCTGTCTGCTCGCCCCATGCTTCCTGCTTGGGATTTTGTGAACAAAAATAACCAAATATAGGTGTTTTTGAATTCTTAAGTTTCTATCTACCCCTTTCTCAACCATGTTTACCCCAAGTTTTACCATCCTGCCTAGCCTACACCTTTTCTCACAACTAAATTTTGTTCAAAAGTCTAAGCCAAGGCTACACAGCTACACAACAGCAAAGCCAGTCCTTTGTTCCTAGGCAGCTGAATGCCTGCGAAGAGGATTATGATCTCTTAGTGCTCTCAGGAGAGATGTCGTCTGTATTGTGGGTAAGGGTATGCTTGGGGAAGAGTGCAGAGAAGTCACTGCTGCATCCTGGGGCACATCCTCTATGGATGAACTGACATCTTCAATTTCTAGAACTAAACCCTTTGTTTCACATGCAGAAATRATGTCTTTAATCCTATTGCTGGTAACATGGCCGATAGGAATTTATAAATGCAAGGGACATGCAGAAAGCCAAGTGCTTACTTGTGCTCAAAAATGTGTTTGACTATAGCTGTTAATTATCTGTCAGGCATGAGCTAAGACTTCTTATCTGATGTAGAAGAGTTGAGCATTATCCTGTGAGGAGAAATGGTATATTTTCTTTCTCTGATTTATTTAGCTCTCAGTGTGTGTGATCTGAAAGGGAACACAATGAACATATCCCAGAAGCACCTATACATTAGGACATAGAAGGCAGAGGRAGGGAGGGCAGCATTTATACGTAGCTCCTGAGCATTATGCAGTGTGCAGTTCTGCCTGGCTTAAAGTTCAATGTCATTGTGTCACTGATTGTTGTTTGGGGAACTGCTAATCTGAGCCAACATGCTCCGTTTCTTCCTGCAGACAGGAAATTGAAAATGACCAATCTCAAGATGGGGCTGCAGTATGAATTTCGTGTGGCAGCTGTCAATGCTGCTGGTATAGGAGAGGTCAGTGCACCATCACGGCCTGCCTTTGCTCGGGATTCTACAGGTAAGCAAAGTGTCTTCATCTCTCTCTCCCTCGGGGGTGCTTAAAAGAGAATATAGACAAAGAGTGATAATGGAGGATCCGTAAACAGGAACTTAGGGTGGGTCACAGAGTGATGCAAGAGTGCTGCAGATTGTGCGGCCCTGTTAGTGGGAGCAGGAACCTGGCTCCAGCTCTGACGAGTGGGGACAAGCTGGAGGCAAGATAGCAGGGTGGATATCCAGTGCACTGCAGGAATGTTGAGGGTCTCAGGAAGTGACTGAAAAGGGAGGAAAGAAGACCTAAAAGTAATTGAAATAAAATTCCACATTTCAGAACCTCCAGGTCAAGTGAGGGACTTTAGAGTGGCCGGCCGTGACAGCACTAGCATCACCCTGACATGGAAAACCCCAGAGCCAAAACGTGGGGTTGATGTGAAAGGCTATGAGGTGGACATGCGATCTTATGACAACCTCAACTGGACCAAATGCAGTGTTCTTCCTATAAAGGCAACCACGTACACCGTTAAGGGCCTGCAACCCAAAGAGGTGTACTTCCTACGTGTGAGAGCCGTCAATGACGGTGGCCCTGGGGAAGCTGCAGAGCTTGAAACGTTCATCGAGGCTCCCCCTCCTGTTGGTAAGTCAGAGCGGGCTGCTTTCAGAAGGAACTAAGTCCTTCTGGAGGTAATAGGACGCAGACAACTTTGCTGGAGACTGCGGTAAAAGTGTGTCCAAGAGCCATTTTATCCGTGACTGAGATGTTATGGTATCATGATAAAATATTTTTACGTTATTCCCTTTGTTTAGTCATAGTGGTAAACGTATAATAGTAAAATTTAAAAGGTGTAGCGGTTAGCAAGGAACTCTGGTGCTGAATTAAGGAACTCTTCTTCAACATTATGATTTTATCAATAACCCACAAACTAGCTGTTGGAAAGAAGTATCAGACACATACATATGAATTTCTCTGCCCAAAGCTGTCATACCACATAACATTTGATTGTAATCGCTGTCTTTTCCAGTTCCTCCCAGATTCCTAATAAATGACCGAGTGAAAAGCTTCCTGGTTGTAAAAGCAGGCAATACCATCCGAGTGCCAATGCGTTTTGAAGTAAGTTTTCAGATGGTTTCATATGAAATCCCCATACATATTCATGCTGTAGCCAGTAGAAGACATGTAAATTGAGCTAGCTTTTCTTGCCATGATGTTTTTAGAAGGTCCTGGGCAAATCCCTTAAGTTGCTTATATTTTATAAACTTTCTGCACAAGGAAAGCATCAATTCATGTATTGTTTTGGTGTTGGTGGTTATAAGATCATGGTCATTCATTAATCGCTGCAAACAAGTCATCTTCGTATGGTTGGATGGACAGTATTCAATATTATTATCATCCACTCCTAAACTCACACACTTAAATTCATCAGCTGATTTCCCCTGAAGACTCAAAGGCAGGATTTCTAGCAACATCCTGCTGACTGTATTCAACTCACTAAACAGCAGCATTCAATTTGTATTACCTAAGAAATAGGTTTGCACTGATATAAATGCTATGTGCTTTGACCTGAGCTTGAGGCAGTGCAGTTAAGGGTATGAGGAAGAGGCTGATGAAGGCAAAGCATGTCATGTATAGTTACTAGCCTTTCTCCAGTTCAGGTGATGTCTTGGGGAATAAAGACCAAAGATGGCACAAAAGAAAGATATCATAAAGAGGATTCCTTTTCTTTCCAAAACCTTTAGATATTTAACAATAAATACAAAATATTGACCACTGTTGCCATCTGTTGTTCCTGAACCAGCACTCCTGTTTGACATGGTTATATCTGAGCATCTTAGTGCAAGGAAGGAAGGAGGGAAAGAAGGAAAGAGGAAAGATGTTACCAAGAATTTAAAATTTCTTTACTTGGTTTATAGGTTAAAGAAAAAAAGTTAAAGAAACAAAAATTTAAAGGAACAAAGTAGATCTTTGCAGAAATGTCTGAGCTAGTTCTGAAGAAGTTTACATGGGTGCTGGAGGAAAATTATCCTTATTATTATCATAATCTTCTATTTGGATCTAATTTGTTTAGATCCAGCTCAGGTATTTCTATGTATCACTGGAGCATGTCATGTGAATATGCATTTGGGAGAAGATAAAAAACATAACCTGGAGATAAAACAGGTGGTCTGTAACCTGTGTTACTCTTTGTAGGCCTCTCCAGATCCGGTAGTGACTTGGTTAAAGGACAGACATCCTCTGCCAAAAAGGGCYGTAATAAACACTGAACATGGTACCACCCAACTGCTGATTGAAGCAGCCGAGTTCTCGGACACCGGCACCTACACTGTGGAGCTCCAGAATGGGTCAGGGAATAAAGAATCTTTCAGTTTCCAAATTCGAGTTACGGGTAAGTCGCTGCTATCTGTGTGTTCAGATTTAGGCAGCAGGCAAGGAGCCGAGCACAGTGAACTCTGACTCAGTTAAGCAGTGCAGGCAGAAAGAACACTAAGGAGTACAAGTGAATACAATTTTCCATGAGATTCAGTCCAGTCACTTTGTGGCAGCAGTTGCCCATATCTGTGGGACAGAGCAGTCTACTGATTTTCATTACTCCTCCTTATGAGAATGAATCTGCTTAAATATACAAGGTCCTGAAGCTGGAGAGTGCAAATCACAGGAGAGCAGTTCATGCTCTTTGTAACAACCTAGCATTAGCTACAGCCGTAACAACTCTCTAAGCTCTCAGCAAGGCAAAGAAGTTTAGCTGTGTCCCCCCTCATCTTCTGCCTCTATCCAGAAGAAGAGCCCAGCGCTGCTGGCATAATGCAGGGGAAGTTCATGTGCATCTGAAGGAGGAAAGTTCAAATTTCATGGCTTCCATATTACTAATGACCAGGATATTTATTCAGCTTCTAAACATAAAGTATCTGATGGAGTGCAATGTTTTAGGGCTCCCTATGGGCTGCTTTCCCTACGTCTTTGTTATTTTTGCCTTCATCTCACAGATATCCCACAGTCTCCTGGACCTGTTGTATTAGAAGAGAACGTGCCAAAAACAGTGACAGTGACCTGGGAACCATCAGCATCTGAGAAATGGGAAAGTGATCTCTACTACACGGTCCTGAAACGCGAATCACAGAAGGGCTTGTGGCACACAGTTGGTGACATGATCTACACCAACAAGTTCACGTACACAAAACTTGTCCCAGGCCGGGACTACTACTTTAGGGTTGTGGCAAAAAATTGCCTGGGAACCAGTGGTCCATCTGAAACTGTGCAGCCTTGGAGAGTTCAAAAGAGAAAGGGTAAAACAGACTTTACAAATAACTGTCACTGTGCCTATGTTGTCATGCTTTGTTCCTTTTAATGTTTCTAGTACAGCTTTCTGAAGCAGGTCTCTCCCTCTGTGAACAAATAGCTGCCCAGAACGAGAGTGCATAGAGATACTGTGGGCAAGGAAGGCTTGTTCTCTCTGCACAGACACTGTTGCAAATCAGATATTGTTCCTTTAATTCCAGTTGTTGTATCACACATAATTCATCATCAAATGAAGTCCCAGTAAAATGAGATTTGAATTTTACGGAAACTGAAGTTTCTGACTTTAGCTTAAAATTTGGGAAATTTGGGAATAAACCACAAATAAACTCTTTGCAGATGTGTGGCATCTTGGCAGTGTGGAGTGCCATAATTCAAGGTCACAGCTGAAAATCCATCCTTTACGCTGATTTCTACCCCCAGAGAGCAGCATCTGAGTTTGTTTGTATGTTGCTGGCTTTGGTTCTTCGTTCTTCTAATTTTTTGATTGTTTGGTTTTATTTGACAGCTGATTTCTACATCAGACAACAAGAATACAGGGGAGTTAATCACAACCAACCCCCAAGATTCCTTGTCCAGTTGAAGCCTTGTGTGGTGACCATTGGGACAGAGTGCCATATGAACTGTGCAGTTACGGGCTACCCACAACCAAAGATCACGTGGTATAAGGATGGCAAGGACCTCTCCAAGGATCCTACCTATCTGCGCAAAAATGTCTTTGGTGTCTGCTCCCTGATGATCCTAGGAGTTGTAAAAACTGATGAGGGAGAATATATGGTAGAGGCCAGCAATGACTTGGGCCATGCATTCAGCAAAGCTTCCCTCACCATTAAAGGTAACAATCTTTAATGCCTTTAATTCATCATGTGATGTTAAGTTTTGTCATTGCAGCCAAGATACCTTAAAAATGGTTGCCGTAGGGCTTTAGTGTCAGAAAGTATTTCTAATGAGGCAATATGCATTGGAACTGCTTTACTGATTTTTTAAATTAGTCTATCAGTGATCAAATGAAAGACAGAAATGGAAATTAAAAGGCAGATCTGAAAAATAACTTGATTCCTACATGAGCCCAGAGGTTTTTGCTGACCTTGAGCTAAACTTCTAGAAAGAAATATCCCATTTTCATCTAATAAGACAATATCTAATTCAGACTTTCCTACAGGGCAGGAGTGGCAGGGTAAAAGACTTGTGCAACCACAATATTAGCAGTGAGGAAAAAGCTGAGGTGAGGTAACTAAGAGCAATGAGAAGGGAGGAAAGAGGGGTATGAGCTAAGTGTAAAAACAGGTCATTAGGGATTCTGGCATGAATAGAAAATCAGTGCAGTTGAGGATGGATGGATTGTGGATGTACTTATGGATAAACATCTGTAGCAGTTTTACTCAGTTCCTCATGAAATATCCTCAACTTTGAGCTATGTACTCTCTCAGCGTATCTTTCCAACTATCTCATTGCAATATTGAGTTGCTTCTCTCTTGCTCTTGTTTTCAGCATCCTCCCTGTAGCATGATCTTCCTGAAAACATCTCTGCACTCCTGTGAAAATGAGAACGTTTTCACTGAGAACTGCCTCTGTATGAAAGCTCTGTATCTATTTTCAGATGTGCATGATAGTCTGAGTGCTTTATTTTTCTGATCTYGTAGTTCTGCTGCACCATAGTCAAAATGGAGAGAAAAAAAAAGCTTTCAGAGAATTGTATCCTTTCATAATGGTCATGATTTTCCACTATGACTATTAAAAACTATGAGGTTGAAGCTTCTCAAGAACATAGAAGATGTCAGGAAAAAAAAATAGCCCAAAATGAAGCTTTCTGTGAGTATCGCACAGGTGACAGGCTGTTCTGCCATGCTCCCCAGCTGTGGTCAGGCTGGCACAAGAGTGTTTGGTGACGCCGTGAAGCAAAGCTGACCTTTGGCTTTGTGGATTTCTAATCCATGGCAATCGTTTCAGGTKTCATGTAATCCTTGGCAGGTTTCCTAGCTCTGCTAGAAGCAGTTCTGTGTGTATTCCACTAAGAGTAGCAGCTAAGCATATTGTGTGCTTTAACATCCTAAATTGAAGAAAAAGAATCTGCCTGCATTTTAAACACTGTCAGTTACCCTATCTGAGCACCAGAGAAAATCTCTGGCAGGGTTAACATAGGACAGTCCTACTGGCAGTGAGGATGCATTGGCAGAAGTAAATTGAAATCTAGAACCATGTGTTTGTGTAGGAGGATCAATGTTGTTCTTTAAGAAACTGCTATTTCTATAGGAATGGATATAGAAGTCTTAACCACATTAATATCATCTTTGAAATGTATTCGCCCCTACCTCATAACATCCCTCAAAAATTTTTGTAGAATGGAGGGATAGTTTAAAAATCTTTCGTGTTTAACCAGAAATATGTGATACTGCAAGAGATCCTCTGCTGTGGCTGAGGGATTTCATCACTGAGGGGAGAATGAAACTGGAGAGCCAGAATGTATGATGATTTCTCAAAGGCAAAATGCTGCAGCCTTAGCACCAACGCTCCTTCCATGACAGCATCACAGAAGGCAGGAGAGTTGTCCTCAGAGACTCAAAGCCACTGAGTTCTCATATAGACGGTCAAACATTTATGTGGGGCTGAAATGCTGTTCTTGAGTATGTTTTGTACAGAGTGCTGTACAGGCAAGGCAACAGTAAGTTGTGAAATTAAACCTTATTTCAGTAAAATCTACCCTGAGTTCAGTATTTATTTTGTGGACAGAGGCTCAGACCTTCCTGAATGCCAATTCCATCTCATTGCAATGATGTTTTTGCATGTGAAGTCTATGTAGGTTCACCTTCAACGTATAATGTCTGTGTAGATTCTTCTTTAAACCTGAAGGAACAACATGTCTAAGGATTTTTCTCACTTATATCTGAGCATGTCGATTGACTGTCAGAATACTGCAGTCTCCCATCTTTCCAACTAAGTTCCAAAAATATGGTGGCATAACCCCACCCCGCCACTTTCCGTAAGTGATCAGGTGCTGCTTCTTGTTTGAATTTCTTGATACAGGCTGTTTCTGGGTAGATTTATGTTTCATACTGTGGAAACCCGCACCTCGATATTGTCACTGCTGTCTCACACCCTCTTTGATCACCCAGATGGAGCCACCGAGTCATGCAAGATAAGTGCAGGTGTACTGTCCTCTAACCATCTTCCTTCAGGAACCTGGTTGCCTGTTCTTCTGTCTCTCTTGCTGCCACCACCTGTGGACACCTCTACCCACCAGGACTGCTTGGGTAYACCTGCACTTTGTGATCCAGGCATAGAGACTGCCTGAACCACACATATC
Source organism: Eudromia elegans (assembly GCA_003342815.1). Lineage (NCBI taxonomy): Eukaryota > Metazoa > Chordata > Aves > Tinamiformes > Tinamidae > Eudromia > Eudromia elegans. Next base: position 804,440 of record PTEX01000282.1, read on the forward strand.
TCTGTCTATGGAAACCGTATGGCCTGAGAGTGGAACTTCCAGGACCAGCAACATTGGCCCACCTGATCCTGGCTCTACAGCATGTGCCTGTCCAACCAAGGCAAGCAGGGCAGTGCCAGAGCCCAGCCTGTGTTCTCCTTGGTGCTCCTGTGCCATGTGGAGGCCAATATTCTTCATGGGCTGAAAGCTCAAGCATTTTTRGTCAGCGAAGTCCCCTGAGGTGTCATTCGTCCATCCGGAACAGATGTCTTTAAAAGCACATGGGGATGGAGCAGACAGCAAGCATGTCGATCCCCTGTCAGCTGCCGTACTCACTGGGCCATCTACCATGGCTCAGGAGGTGAAATGGGTCTGTGTGCTGAGCCAGAGGTTTGCAACCACAGTCAAGAAAACAAGTGCCTCTTGCTACAGCTCAAGGGGTCTGTTGTGCTCAGGTGAGAACTGCAGCGCTTCACCTGGAGGGGAGGGTCCCTTGGGCTCTATATGCCTCTTTTGAGGTGGCCTGTTGCTCTTTGCAAAGAAGGAAGGGAGTTAAACACAGAAGAACTGGGCCRTGTTGCTCCTTCCCCTTGGAGGAGGGCCATCCCAGGTTTGGTTTCCATGTTGGCAAGGACYCAGTGCTATGTTCAGTGCAATCTGTGTGTTTATGGATCCTACTAGGCTTGAATTATGTTCATACCTGTCAGTGCACTTACTGCTGTTTGTTTATGACTCGAAGTATGCTGACAGGGGAGCTGCTTKCTTTCAAGAGTGATAAACCCTAAGCTCTCACTGGCTTCAGATTTATTTGTGCTGCTGAGGATAATGCAGGAGTCTGTGACTTGTTTCTGTGTAGTGGATTTACAGGGTTAGASTTACAGTCTCTGTTTTCTCCTTGACTGATGAGCACAAGGGCCAAGCTTGTTGGAAGGGTCTGAATGTTTGAGAGTGGAGCATGAGTGATGCTTGGAAGAACTGGTCATGCCGAGAACAGAAAGCTCTTGCAAGTGTCGCTGTGTACAGGTATTCTCATCAATTCAAGCTGTTCCTCTGCTGCCTTTCACATAMGTATTTTGTATTGTAGCCCCACATGCTTAAACCACTGGTATTTGGGACCTGGGGAGCAGGACCGTGTGGCACTTTGTAATCTGCAAGTGAGATTATGATTAGTAGTGSCAGTAATTCAAGTAGTGCCAGCAAGCAATAGGATGTGTGCTCAGGTAAGAGACTGGCTGGGCTGCATGAGAAGGCACCTGTGTGAGTGTGTGAGAGCTAGCAGCACTGCTTGCTTATCCTGTGCCCTTAGACTGCAGCTAAGTGAGCTCTGTTCTTCCTTCTCTGGAAATATCTTCCAAATTGGGGAAGAGCAGATGCTCCCGGGGCTGGAAACTGAAGGGAGATATGGCATGGAGACCGTCCCAGCATCTGCTCGGGAGTGGCAGAGAACGGGCACGACAGAGGCGCCAGTCAAACCACTTCCCTGGCTTGAAAGTAGRTGATGTTCCCAAAGTCACAAGCCAAGATCTTCAGCTACTTGAACGCTTGAATCTTGAACTCTACTTCCCTCATTTCTTGCAGAGAAAATATCACCTAGGTCATCCCCACCCAGCTCCCTGGATGTCAGCACCAGCAGCAGGCACACAGCCACTGGTCCAGCACAGGGAGGACTCGTGCTGCTCAGGCAGTGCCAATAAACCCCTCTTGTACCCCTGGGTCTTCATGCTTGTCATTGACTCAGCAAGAGGATCCCACCAAAGACCCTGTGGGCTAGCAAACTGCTCCTGGCATCCTGGGGATGGCTAATCTCACCCCTTAATTTTGTGGTAGTTAGAGAACTTAGTACCTATAACCTATTCTGTATCGCTTTTCCTGRTCTGCTATTGCTCCTTTCTACATTTGTTTTTTTCAAAATGATAACAGGAGATCTGGGATAAATTTGACAGTTCTTTCTTGTAGGAGCTATTTATAACAAATTATGTCATTTTGGTGTCCCAGCCCATGGYTTTATGTCACCAAGGGCTCAGGAGGAGCGCTGGCGTGTGGCATTGCTTCAGCCTGCTTATGCAGCACTTATCCTCTGCTCCGCTTGCCTCACTCCTTTGGAGTCACCACTCCGAGTTCCCATCTGATGAGGCAGCTGCAAGGCCACGTGAGCGGAGTTTGTCTCTCAGATTGGCTTRTGAGCATGAGTAATGGTCCCAGGCTGGAAGGAGAGAGGAGAGCTCCCGTGCCAGTTTCCATCCAAAGACGAGAGGACACAGGCCGTGTTCATGACCGTGCTAGGCCGGCGCCTCTGCCAGAGCTTGGCTTCTTCCCTCTCTCTGCAGGTAGAGCTGGGCTTGACTAATTTTGATGGCCATATTGCTGCTGAGGGTGAGCACCAAGGTCAGGTTGGGATGAACAAGACAGAGCAGGTTTCATCAGTGTGAGAGCAAAACTCCCTTCTAGCCCACGAGCATGTGGCAAAGTCCTGTTAGGGCAGAAAGTAGGTCCTCATGCAAGAGACTTCCRAGATATGCTCGGTGTGTATCCTGTTGCTTTACAGACCCAAAYGTTCCTTTATGCTCCAGTTTCTTTGGGATGATAACCCCCTTTCTAACTACAGGCATTTCACAGTCCGTCCTCCTGACAAGGGCACAATGATGGTGGATCCAGGCAGCGTGCTGCATATGCCACTGAGAAACCACCAGTGATTTCTGCACCCTTCTCCTGGCCAAGACATGTTGCTGTTGCAGGAGGGGACCCGGATTCCTTCTGGAGGAAGGCAGGACTAGGCAGGACTCTGCAGTCCTGTGCCTTCCTCTCCAGGGGGTGGTGCTATGGGACTGCTGAGCCCTCCAGCTCTCCCAGGGGACACTAGAGAGAGGACTTCTCCTGAGGACCTGCAATTCCTATTCCATCAGAGGCTTCAGAGCCCTCACATCCTACCTCCACAAGCCCTAGCTTGCTTAAGAGCATCCRTTGGCCTGTCCTACCTCTTGCTAAAGGGCTGAATGTTTCCTTTCTGCATGATGAGGTTGGAACAGGGTGCCCTGAGAGCCTCGTCCTCAGATCTTTGAGCACAGCACCCTTCTAGGCGCTCACGTGATCCGAGCATCATCAAGGCTGCTCTCAACTCCTGTTCTTCCCTCGTCTCTAGATGATAGTCAGTGCAGGTGGTCGGTAGCTGCAGACCCGGGGACGGCTGTCGCACTGAAGGCAGCACGTGCGTCCTGCACGTCTGCAGGGTGCACCAAGAGGTGGCTTAGCACACCAGGGCGGGCGCAGCTGCAGGAGCCGCTCACAGGTCCTGCTGTGTTCCCTCCCTGCCATGCTCCTGGCCTGGCGGCAGAGCTGGTAGACGGAGAGCTCTGGAAGCAGAGCACAACAGGCACTCCAGTTTAGCCCTGTTTAGCCCAAACCCTGCAGACAAACACTGGGCTAGTGTAAACAGGGGCCAGAAGGGAGGCTGTGCTTCCATGTTGTCCCAGCAAGATCAGTGTGCAAGGTAGYGTTGACATGGACTAGTTTCTTTGAAACAGGGAGGCATGGCGTACATGACACTTTTGGAAGTGCTTCTGTGTTGCCTTGTGCCTTAGTCCTATGAAGCAGAGTGAGATAAGGAGTGGGGCTGGTCATTCCTGAGATACCTAGTCCCRAAGTAGGAGGCTCTGTGCTGCGGGAGCATCATTCTAGGGGTGTTTGTGTACGTGAGYGCAACAGGGTGGTCTGTCTCCTCCCAGTGCCTTGTAGGAGGCTCCGCAGGCGAACAGCAGCTCTGTCAGCGTGAGGGGTTTTGCTTTGCTATGGGATTGTCACAGTGAGGCTGGGAGTAGGGGGAGGATGAGGTAGATGGGTGTGCGCAGCTTGCTGGATACAGGGTGAGGAGGACTTGCTCTACAGGGTCAGCTTTGCTTGATTTGTTGAAGGGAGATAAGAGGAAGCGGATCTCTTCCCTTACCAGGTGTGACAGGGGTAAAATGGACACAGCATGGGATGGAGGATGAGTGGGACACGTCCTTCTGATGCAGGTAGCTGCTTTGACACTTCCTCCTTCCTCCTTGCGGTGATAAAATTGTTCAGGAGGCAGAAGGTGCTGTCTTGTACAAGCTACTGGTGGCAGGAAGGCCCCTTCCAACCTTAACTGTTCTGTGGTTCTGTGATTTTTGATGCTCCCAAAGGAGGAGGATGCTCTGTTCTTCTTAGGATTCCTTCCCTTAGCTACTCCCTTCCAGGTTTGGATGGATCTATGGTTGCCTTCACTATGTTTCCCATGCCCTGGAGGTCCCTTGTCTGTCCTGGCAGTACCTGTTATTGTAATCTCTTTTCTGCTTTAGCATAGACAGTTGGTATGTTGGAAGGGTGCAGGCACCAAGAGGTTGTATTGCCTGCTTTTCCATCACCCTCAAATGCTCTGGAAGGCCTGGAAGAAGCTGTTCTGCAACCGCCAATGCAGAAAAATAAATCCAAGCWGGTCTAGAGTATTTCCAAATGCTCTGCAGTCAGAGCGTATCTCAGCAGTAAATCAGCACCTCTGATGGGACTCTCACAGACACCCCGTGTCAGCTGAAAATCTGTGTGATTTAGACACTTGGCATGAAGCTGCAGCTTGCCGAGCACCGTGACTTTTGATTCACAGCAGGATCATCTAATGCAGCATCCTGTGATGCAGCAACTTGAGAGGTACCAGCTGCTGAAGTTGTGTTTTAACCCAGAAGTACCTGTTGGGAGGTGAGGAACCGCAGTACTGAATGACTGTGTTGACAGGACCGTGATTTTTCATTTCAATCTTGCTTCTGTGCCTGGTGATATGGGAGAAAAGAAACCACAGCAAAGCTGCAGTGAGGGTTTCTCTAGCTGTTCACTGCTGGAATTGGGCAAAGCAAATACCCTGTGGACTGGATTAAGCACATGCTTAAACCAAACACTGCTCTATCTGATGGACCTCAGYGTTATCCAAGCTGTTTTGTTTTAAACCAAGGCACAGCAGGCAACAGCAATTGAGTAAAATATGATGCTGTGTGTGCTTGGCCAATTTGAAAGTAGGCTTGGGGGTCATCCTGATCCTGTTAAGCCACAAGGAGCTGGGGTGTTTGCAAAAAGGYAAAGAAAGCATTTAAGCATTTGTGCAGGTCATCTGGTATTCTTGTTACAAGAAGGGACTTTTAAGGCCTCCAACTTCACTGCTTTCTCCGTGCTCATCCCTTTCTCCTTTTCTATTAGCTGTGGGGCTAGTGGCCCYGTTAAAGGTTTCACCAGTGCTTTGATATCCCAGGCAGCTCCTAAGGCTCCTGTTGCTTCTGTGAGTGTGGGTGCAGTGATGGGATCCCAGGGGTGCGTGGGCTCCACCAGACACTGCAGCAGCTCTGGAGCTGGGGCATGCGGCTCCCAGGAGAGCCTCTTCCTCGGTGCTGGAAGAACGTGTTGTGTGGCCCTCCTGAGGGCTCACGCCTGACCGGCTCTAGTGGAAAGGACCATGCCATAATCAAACTGATGTCAAATCAGCCGGGCTAGCAAACCATAACGTGCCTGTGGCTGATGGCACGGACGGCAGACGCTTGTTCCCCTCGGCCTTCTCGGTGTTGTGGGCTCCTCCTTGCCTTCCGCTCGTGCAGCCTTCTCCGACAGATGCGGATTTACACAACGGACCCAGAGGCCCTGATCTGCTGAAGTTCTGTTACTCTGCAAATGACACTGCTTCTTTTTTCTTCTGTGCAAGCAAAGCTACTCGGAGCTGCTCCAAACCTCTGACCCGGGCAATGATGGTTCCTCAAAGTGTTTTTCTGACCAGCCAGAGCTTCTAGAGGTGTCAATATGTGAAGGCCTTAGTTTTCATTTTCTGTGCCTACAGCTCYGTCCTTCCGTCTTTCCCTCCTGCTTCCCTTCCTGCTCCGTCGTGTCTCTGCGCTGCTACTTTTGCTGGTGGAAGTCACTTAGGCCTCCACAGCTGTGCAGGCAAAAAGGGATTTCGCTGCCCTGTCTCCCTGCTCTCCCTCGTACCAGGCTGCTGCCCTAGCAGCAGCAGTCCCCCGGGCTTTCCACATCTCTGATGCAAGTTTGGCACTGGGCGCTGCTTGTTTTGCCTCCTCCAGCAGACTGCCGCTTGGGTTGCCTGGGCCTACACCCGGCTCTTGGCTCTCCTGCTTGGTGTGGCACATGGTGGCCTTTGTTCTTGCCCGTTGCATGGCAAGCAGATGAAAGCCAACAGTGAAGCATAATTTATAGGTAGCTTGAAACACAACTTTGGCAGGGCGAAGCACGCCAGAAGATGTAGCAATGCCTGAGGAGCTGCGCTCATAGTGCTTATCAAATGGTGCTTGAAAGCCTTGGTAATGCAAGAGGAGAGTGGAGTTGCTCAATCTGAGCACAGGATAAGCTGTCTCTATTACAGGGACACGTGTTTGGAAGCGAGGAGCTCATAGCTTGCTTTTGAAAACTTGTCTGGCAAGGCAACTCGCAGCTTAAGGAGGTCTAGAGGGAGGCAGTCCAGAGGGAGACAAGGCTACAGGAGAGCGCTCGTGCACGTGCCTAAATAGGGATGATGAGAGGCTGCTCCATCTCTCCTTTCCAACCTCTGAAATAAGCTAGCCCAGAAAGGAAAGCGTATTACCTTTAAAACAATCAAACGTGCAAGCAAACCTTGTACCAATCACCCTGGACCCTCTGGGCAGCAGGAGCCATGGAAATACATGTTGACTGCACAGTTACCTCCAGAAGACCAGGAGAGTTTGGCCATGACTCAGGTGTGTAACGGCCTTTGCTTGATCAGGCAAAGAGCGGCCTCCAGCCACTGCAGGAACCCTGTTTTGATGAGCATGCAGTGGGTTACCAGGGACCCCATGCAGCAGCCAAGGGCAGTGTGTGAGGACACCCTGAGAGCTTGGCTTGCCTCTTCCAAGCTGGTGGCGCTGCAGATGCCCAGAGCACCCTTGTAAGTGCTCGTCCCCACTGTCTTTGCCATGAGGCACCACTGTCCTGAGTGCTAGTCCTTTATGGTGAAGGAAACCATGATGCTCAGGAAAGAGAAGCATTGAAAAGATGTAGAGCTCGGAAGAACCTTGAAAATTCACCTGATTCTTCCCCTGCTCCAATGCAGGACAATGCAGCTATTCCTTGCTCAAAAGGGATGTCTCTTTTGCATGTTCTCAAAGACTTCTGGTGCTGCAGGCTCCACGTGCAGTGGAATTCATGGCATTTGCCCCAAGTCACCGGCAGCACTTTTCTTGCTCTTCCTTGAGACTCCTTTTCACTCTGTTAGTAGGAAGATTTTGGGSGTCATCCTCCCCATTATCTGTCCACAGCAGATATGATGTCTCAGATGTTGAGTGCAGCTAAGAGGGACATCACCTCCGAAAGGCTGGGACAATGCTGTGCTTCTGGGACACTAGTGTTTACTGCACAAAGATCACTGTGTGCTGGGGGCAGACATATTGATGCTGCAGAAGCTATTCCAGCAACTTCCAAGGGGATGGCAGGTTTTGTGAGGGGCTGGGATAGCTCAGAAGGGTCTTAGATAAATCTGGATTAACATGCTTCTCTCTCTGAAGCGGGGATTATCCGCTCGTGTTTCCATGTCCCTGTGTGCTCCTGTCTCAGCATGGGGAAGCTGTCATCTGCRTGTCTGGGCACATCTGTGCCACCAAGGAGAGGGGACCTGGCTGGCTGGGCATCTTCATTGCTTGCTCCTTCTTCTGCTTTGTTTTGAATGACTCCACCCTGCTGTCCACAGGACAAAGGCCAGGTGCATTTTTGTGTCCACTCCAGGAGCACTCCCAAAAAGCAGGACGGACAAGACTCCAGCAAATGCAGCTCCTTCTAACCTACACAGCCCTCCAAAGCTATTCCAACAGGCACTGCATCCTTATGCTATGCCCTGAACTGTCCTACACCTCCCATCAGTTTCATGCTATAAAAACCCCAGCACCAGCCCCAAATTATTTCCAGCACTCAAAACAAGGGAAGGAAAAAGTCTCTTTCTGTATCACTTTGATGTTSTAGGCCACCCCTTGGCTCCAAAAGAGTGCAGAGCGCTATCGATGCAGCCTGCTCTAGACAGGGCTGCCCTTACCCTGGGTTTGTGGGATCCTGTCCATTCCCCCTGCCCATGGACCAGGGTTTAGTCTCTGGCCTTCTTCTATTATCTGTGATGACAGCATCAGGCAGTGTCACTGGGCAGGGGACACTCTAGGGACAGTCATGCAATGGATGCGAGTCCCCTTGGCCAACACTTGTGTGTTTCAGGCTTTGGGGCAGCACCTCTGGTACTACCCAATGCCCCCAAAGAGCCCTGCTCTCGACTCTGTGCTCTTCTCCTTCCCACAGCTGGTGTAATTGCCTCGGATGTTGTGTGCTATGCTGGGAATACGTGAATTCCCATCCCAGGAAAGGTGGCCTTCTCTGAAAGCATCTGTTGGGCTGCAGCGATGAGGCTTCTCCCTCCCATTCAGATGTCCAGAAGATTTGCAGGAAGTTTCCAGGAAATGAGGTCTCAAAAGTTGGAGTAGAAAATTTCTGTCAAAACAAATCTTGCCATGGAAGTCTCTATTAATTTTTTTTCTTTTTATCAAATGAACTTAAATTGGAGGTTAAAAATTATTCAGGGCAGCTTCTGCTTAATAACAACTGAAACATCCTTTTTGGTTTTCTAGATCAAACATTTGTATAAAATGGCAGACTGTTTTTACTACAAGAGGAAGACGAGGCACTTTGATCTACAGAAGCAAGGTAAGTGGGTTCTTTTTTTTTTTTTTTTTTTTTCT
>PTEX01000282.1:813269-827483 GCA_003342815.1 Eudromia elegans
AAAAAAAAAAAAGAAATTGCTCCTTGGTGTCCCAGCAATGCTCTATCTGCTCTACAGTTTTGGCAAGTTTATATTGCCCATTGTAACCCCTGAGCTTTACAGAATAAACACAGAAATGTTATAGACCCCACCCTTTCACAAAGATGTTTCCCACCCCCTACACGTTAGGAAGGATTTTGTAATTAAAACTGATTTTATTTGGCYGGCTTGATTGTACGATGATCAATGGGCCGATCCCTGTTACGCACACTTAAGCTCTCTCAGTTCACAGGGAAGAGCTAGTTAGTCATCCTTCCTAAAAACAGTTTTCCTCTTGCTAGGGAAAGGTGGCCAGGCCGAGGGGACTGGACGGACAGAGGGGCTGAGGAGGCTTCGCCCGGAGGAGTGGAAGTTGAAGTGGGGTTGCTCAGTCTTCCTCTACCCCTGGCAGAGTGATGACAAAGAGAAGGCCAGGTCCTTCTCCAAAAGGCACTGGAAAAGGACAAGTGAACCCATGCAGAAGCTGCAACAAATATAATTCCAACCACACAAAAAGAAACAGATTCTCCAGATAGAMGTGCACTTCAGATAGAAGTATTGGCACTGGAGAATTCCCATCCGTGGAAATATTCCACACTTGACTGGACAAGGACCTGAACAACCTGACTTGCTTTGGGGTTAATACTTTGAACTTGATGTTGGACTTGGGGCCTCTTAGAGTCTTCTCCAACCTAAATCTTTCTGCCACTTTGCCCCAGTGAAAGATAGTGAGACATAAATACACGAGGTAGCTTGTTTACGTCTTATAGAATCATAGAACCATGGCTGGAGAAGACCTTCAAGAYGGAGTCCAACTGTAAACCCCTTCAGCAGCTTCGTTGCTTTTCTTTGGACACACTCCAGTGCTTCAGTGTCTTTACTGTAGTGAGGGGCCGCATCCTACAGAAGACTTCTGGGCTTTGGAAAAGGGAGCCAGTCCTTGACAATGACATAACTTGCTTGACCTTTGGCAGCCTAGGAAATGATAAGCACATATGGGTAGCTGAAGGTGGATTTCCTAAAGGCAGGAAAATCACAGCTTGTCTTCTCTGTACTACAGTCTCCTAATGGCCTCCTTCAGACAAGATATCAGGCTACAACTAGACGCCAAGTGCAGTCGTGCCGAGTGGCTGGTCTGCGGTTCCTGCTCCCTCAAATCCACACGAGGCTTGGCAGCTGCTTGTGCCGCATCCCTCCATGGTGCCTGTGGCTGCTAGCTGTGGAGCAGGAGCCCACTCAACAGGCCAGGAGGCTGCACAAGTCGCCTGTCTAAACCAAGGCGCATCTCCTCTAACCCCAACTCTCTACTTGGGCTGGATGTTGAAGGTAGGTCAAGCTGTCCCAGTGACCGATTAAAGTCCTCTTGCTCCCCTGCATGTGCTAGTCACAGGGAGAGAGGATGGACCAATTGCACTGYGTTTCCTGAAGCAGGCTGGCTTCTACCCGGGAGTTTCTCTGAGATCGGAACAGCCACATGTAGAGACAGGACTGRAAAAATGTACCTAGTACTTCAGTACAATTCCAATGGGGAGCTGATTTCACAATGGAGAGGTGCAAACTTGGCAAAACGGACTTGAAGGCTGCCATATGRGCAGGTAATATGATAAGGCAAGAGACTGACAGCTGCCTCTGCCCATGTCAACATCTGGGAGACTCAACATCTTTGAACATCCCCTTGGATGTCCATTCCCCTGGAAGGAGAGAGACCCCTTGCTCCAKCATGCTGGGAGCATTTCACTCTCCCAGTCACAGCCTGACTTTGAAAATCCTTTTTTTTTTTTTTTTCTTTCTGTGTTTACTCTGAAGTTGAATGTGTAAATATCCGTCCATCTTGGAAGCCAAGTACAGTGTGGACTCCTCCTGAAAAGCAGACATGAGTTGAACACCTACCCTCTGCACGCCCTGTACAGATCAGCCTATGGATCCTGGTGGGCAGCAGTGCCTAGTGGTGTCKCACTGGATTTGGGTGGGTTACATCCTTCCAGGATATTATGCAGCCAGAGTTAGCCTAATGTCTTTGTTCAGACAGTACTGACGTATGCTGGCACTTACAAACCCTCTCAGATTTCAGTTTCTCAAAAGAGCTCGTGTCTAGAGAACTAGTAGTCAGAGAGCATCCCTACTAAGTGCTGATCCCATTGCTTGGTCTGCTCTGATCCTGTCTGGAAGAGGACAGCGGTGCTTGTAGCACCTGATGTCTAGCGGTAGCTTCATGCATAAGCCGGGATCAAATTCTAACGGGCCTCCATGAGGCAGGATATGAGGACAAGCTAATCTCCGTCCCGAGATCTTAACTAAAATGGTTCTCTAGAGGGAAGAGCCTCTGCTGATGGTAGGARCACCTGTACCTTCCTGCAGAGCATGTGGTTATGAAGCAATGGAGCTGCCAGATGTGGCGTGGGCAGATGTCTGTATGTAACCTGTCAAAGTGGCTGGCATTTGACCTAACTCTTCTGCAGAGCAGCTGGTAGGTCACATAGTGTGGGCACCCTTCTTTCTCTCCCAGTTTCACAGCATGTCCCCTGTCTGCATCTGGGGGATTGCTGAGGGATCCCCTTCACTCCCCCAGTCACTGGGTGTTTTAACAAGTTGGGTCACCGTAGGCTGTATTGCTAAATCATTRCGTAATCTGGTCTGTGGGATTCCCTTCCCTCGCCAGAAACACCARGGCATTTCCCAACACTGTGGAATTAAATGCATCCTAGCATCRTTTACATGCTTGCTCCTTCTCTAAATGCAACCTTGTTGTGCCTGTTCCTTCCAGAGTGGGAATGAGATCTCCCTTCCCTGAGTATTTCTGAGCTGATCCAGAGTCCAGGAGGGAGCTGAGAGGCAAGGAGTCCTATTTGGGTACCTGCATATGTACCTATCACTTTTCAGCTGGGTGAAGAGGTATGGCAGGATCAGTGGGGTCTGCTGCCCCATGCAGAAAGGCTTCTYGTTGCTCAGAAATAAGCTCAGAAAACTAACCATGGCACCAATGCAGTGCACCTCAAGTCCTGGGGAAGGGCCATCTTCTCATAGGCCTCACCACTGCCCACAGTGCTGTCCTGGTGGAATAAACCAGCCAAGAAGAATACACTAGTGAAAAAAGATTTTGGTTGTGTCTGCTGGCAAGTTAGGAGAGACAGGGACTTGTTGTGGGACAGCTGCTTGGAAATAATAGGCAGCATGAAGAGAGACAGGGCATGTGGCTTGGGATTGGGATGCATCAACCGTTTCTACAACTGAGAGTATCTTTTGGCAACTGATGTTGGGATATGGGATCCTGGGGTGCATCAAGAAGAGCGTCTCCAGCAGGTCGAGGGAGGTGATTGTCCTCCTCTGCTCAGCCCTGGTGAGGCTGCACCTCGAGTCCTGTGTGCAGTTCTGGGCTCCCCAGTGCAGGAGGGACGTGGAGCTGCTAGAGAGAGTCCAGTGCAGGGCTACAAAGATGATTAAGGACCTGGAACATCTGCCCTACGAGCAAAGGCTGAGAGAGCTGGGCCTGTTCAGCCTGGAGAAGAGAAGACTGAGAGGGGACCTCATCAGTGTGTGTAAGTGCCTCAAGGGAGGGAGCGAGGAGGATGGGGCCGGCCTCTTCTCAGTGGTGGCCAGCGAGAGGACTAGAGGAAACGACCACAAATTGTGGCACCAAAAGTTCCACAGGAACTTGAGAAAGAACTTCTTACCAGTGAGGGTGACAGAGCACTGGAACAGGTTGCCCAGAGAGGTGCTGGAGTCTCCTTCTCTGGAGATCTTCAAAACCCGCTTGGACACCACCCTGTGCCACATGCTCTAGGAGACCCTGCGTGTGCAGGGGGGTTGGCCTAGATGACCTCTAGAGGTCCCTTCCAACCTTAAGCATTCTSTGATTCTACAATTCTATGTGCCTGGAGAAACATCTACCTTCTGGTCAGCTACATCCACCAAGACCAGCTACRTCCACCACAGCAAGGACCAATGYCTCTTACACAAGTCTGTTTAAGTGTGGTGGACACAGGCATCTCCTTAGCAAAGCTGTCCCTGAGAAGGCCCTAGAGCTGCTGTATGTGTCCATGAGCAGAGTGTCAGATCTGAAGACAGTGCTGCACACYCTAACCATCCTTCTAACCACTCTTGGAAGCAGCAGATGCATCTGACAGGATCTGACTTGGCYGAATTTGCAGGACACCACCCAAGTAATGTTCATGCACCCCATGGAGCCCAAAACAAACTTAGTTTATGCCTGGGGCTGGTCCTAGGGCAGTGCAGGGTCTTCTCCTCATCTGAGTGTGCTTCCTCCAATGCCAACCTCGATCACTATCCCCCAGCACTTTTTGGAATTCCTGGGTGTGGCATGGTGTGAAGGGCAGGAGACATGCAATGCATTAATTATTTAAGAACAAGATGGCCACTGTTCAGTCCTCAGGTAGTCTTCAAGATCTGGAGGATGGAGATGYACCTATGGAGAGAGTCTTTACTGCTAAGCACCCTCAGGTCCATGCCCAGGTCTCTCTGGGCACGGGCAAGTGGTATTTGCAGGCGGCAGCAGCAAGCAAGGGATACACAACCTTGTTGTGGGRCTGGCAAGCAGCCACGAGATCTTGTCCTCAGGTGCACGAGGATGGATGTGGTGGGACAGTAGCATGCCACAGACATCAGGTCAACCTCTGCATGCTCATCTCAAACATCCTCTTGTCAGCAGACCTGGGTTTTTKGACTGGTTCACTTCTAACTCAGACTGTAACAACATCAAGGGTGAGTACCATCAGTGAAAGGATTCAGTCACTGCATTTTCAGAGATCTGTCTATCCCCTCACGTGACCTCTCCTCAGGTCAGAAATAACAACTGACTGCTGAAATGCACCAGGGATGTTATTAGGAGAATGCCAGCACTAGATCCTCATCCACATTTTCAGGAGCTCTTCTTCATGCGGTTGTCTCTTGGGATTCAGTCTGCCAAGGAATAAGTTACTCCAGACCCACTCAAACATCATTTCAGGCTTTACTCTGAGAGTGCAGGACGGRCTTTGCAGCAGTGCTCCACATGGTAAGTCTTGCTGTGACGTATGTCCTGCTGTGCGTGTCCTTTCTAGAGAGGGGTGAAGAGGCTATTGGCAGCACCTGGTCTGAACTCATCCTGAGAGGAAGGCTGCCCCAGCACAGGGAGGGAAGGCTCAGGATTCCCTCACTCTGTTTTGGAAGTCTCCTTGGGTGAGATGGGAACAAGAGGAAAATGAGGGGGACTGGCCAACCTGATGCCTGTCCTGTAGAGGAGAAGTGAGAACTCCCGAGTTCTCCGTCACTATCCTCACCTCCCAGGGCACCTTCTTTGTGGCTGCTGCTCGCTGGCAGCTGCGCTACCACTGCTGGAGCTTGTTCACAAAAGGACCTGCTGACCCGGACATGTCCCTTCTTTAGCTCTTGGCAAGCTTGGACAACACTAGTCTTTGCCTGAAAAACAAACTTTGCAGAGCTGCCGTGTTGTTTCTTCTCATGATTCAGACTTGGGATGTGACTCTGTTTGACAGGTGATCTTACTGCTGTCTGCAGCTACCTAATGGGAGGGTGCAAGAAAACGGAGCCAAATTCTTCTGAGGTGCATGGTGACAGGATGATAGGCAACGGGAACAAGCTGGACCATAGGAAATTTTCCTTTTATACTAGGAAAAAATGTTCCCTGTGAAGGTAGTCAAATATAGGAAGAGAGGCTGTGAGACCTACAATCTTGGGGATATTCAGACATCACCTGGAAAAGTTCCCCAGCAGCTGGGTCTAAGCTTGTCTTCTTTGGACAGAGGGTCAGTCTCTTGCAAACTAAGTTATTCTGTTTCTATTATGACACACCTATATGATGCATTAACTTAATTTCCAGGCACTTTATCTCCATTACACAACGCTTTCATCTTGGGTCATTTAGCCTCACAGCTGCTCTGTGCGAGCTCTGATACAGCATTACACAGTCCTTCCCTTTCAGGGAAGGATATTCCTTCTTCATGTAAGGCAGAGATCTCCGGGTCTCAGTGAAGTCTGCCTACTTTGTCAAGGTTATCTAAAATCTCACAGATGCTGTTGCCATTTTGTCCCTGCACCACCCTTAAAATCCATCTTGGTGCCACATATTTTGCTTGGAAATACCTTGTCCACTTGCCTCAGCAGACTTCTGCCTGGCTTTCCTGAACTTGGTCGTTCTGTGATCRTTTTTGCCTGAATCCTAGTTCCCCTTTTGCACCTGAGCCCTCCATCTGTCCTGTGACACTTTCTTGTTTGAGAGAAGGAGGAGGGCCTTTCAAGAGAGGCTGAGCGAAACTAAGGCTGTGCACATCTGAAGAGCAGGTCTCCTCCTGCAGAAACCTTCCCAGGCTCTGGGAAGTCTCAGCTGTGGTGGGGCAAGGCTGAGTCACCCCTTGGAGAATGGCATTTTCCTGGGAAACACAAGAAATCCCCTGTCCCCTTCCATCTGTCTCTCTTGGTGACCATCCATCCTCAGGAAGAAGCAAACCTAGATGCTAAAATACTGCAGCAGGGCTCCCTGTCACCAATTTTGGGGGGCAGCCATCTTTTCCTGGCAGATGCTGCAGCGATCTGTAGACACTTTCAATTCAGGAGTGTCTGACAAGTTTGAACAGAAAACCCTACACCACTCTGGGAGCAGTATTGGGCCAGCGAGCCCTTTGATTGCAATCAGTAAGTTGGCAAGAATCCCAGGAACTCGTACAAAAATGCTTTGAAGAGGCCAGATGCACAAGGTGTGTCCCTGTGAGCCTGTGGGGTGCGGAGTGGTGATTCACGGCATCACCATGCGATGGTTGTTGTGGGCACATGCAGCCGGCAGACCGCAACTAAGGCCCCTGTCTCCCTCAGGTCGTTAGGTGCCTTTTGTTGCTCTCCAGTCTTTTACCAGTCGTGCTCAAAATTCCGCACGGTTCTTGTTTCCCTTGCAGCCTTTTCCTTCTGCTGTCCCAATGCCTGCAAGCTCCAGACAGGAAATCAGACACGGAATTTGCTTAAGGCGTTTGGAGGCGCAGGGCCCTGGTTGCTGTGCGCTGCTCAGGTGCTTGTGCTGGGCTCGCTGGGGATGACACTCGCCGTGCCCTGCTACGGGAGTATCACTGCGCCCTGATTCAGAGCAGAAGCAGCAGTTTGCATAGAGGTGCAACGAACTCTTTTGTCCACGTAGTCTTTAGAAGCAGGTTTGGGATATGTTTCCGAAAACCAGGAGGTTTCTCCCCTTGGGCTGGACGGTGCAAACTCACCCCTGAAGAAGCTTTTGKTTTTTGAACGATTTTATAAGCGCCCTGTCCCCAAATGCAGCCCAGCTCAGCATTTTGGGTGAGTTATGAAACAGGGCAGATGCCAGAGCGTAGCATTTGTATTATCCGCCAGCAAATGACTGGATGTGATAAACACTTGGCTCTCCCGCGCGGGGACAGGGTGAGGGCTGTTCCTTGCCGTGGGGCAAATGACATTACAGGTTTGCAAGACCTGGGCACTTTGTTGTTCAGAAGCCATCTGACGCTGACAGCCTGTCATTGATTTGCGAAAACATCGCTTGKCATCGATAACAAGCTTTCAGGAGAAGCAAGTAGGACACAGGAGAACAACACCCAGATATTGCTCTGCTGTTCCTTACTCTGACTGGGAAGCTGCAGACTTATCTTCACTGGGTGAAAACGAGCACAAGAGCGTCAGAAAATATTCCTCTGTGTCACTAGCCACTGGCACCCCAAACTTCAGTGGTGCTTGCCCCTCGCTCCTGCTGGCCTCTTTGAACCCTGTCTAAATGGACTGAGCCCGGAGGGTGAGAGGAGACAGTGCCACGTCCCTTGGATGAGGTGTCAGGAAATATGGGGAGCGGGGACTGAARATAGTTAGCCTTAGTGGTTCTAGTCCTGAGTGTCATCGATAAACGTAGGGTTTCTAGTGCTGGGCTTTGCTTTGGAGAAGAGGAGGAAAGTGAACGGCCCTCATGCTCCTCAGTATCATGCCCTAGGTTTTCTCCTCTACTTCTCCTGTTTCTTTGAAAACCAAAATGCAGACCCATGGGTTCACAATCCACCAAGAAAACATGAAACCTGATAAGTGGAAATGGAGTTATTGTTTTATCCGTGTCTTCCTGCTGCTGTCAAGGAGTGACCTGTTGTCCTGGAGCTGAAGGCACCAGGCCTGTGGCCAGGTCCCAAGCAGCAGTCCCTCATCCAAGAGCTGCACAAATGCTTTCCAGTAGCACGAGGAATCTGCTCCAGCCCTTGTCTGGCCCTTCTGCTCCTGCAGACATCCCTGAGACCCAGCACTGGAGGAGACCCCACAAAGCCTCTGCCCTGGGTGCCCTCTCTCCTGGTCTCCTGGTGTATCAACCTTCTGTGGCTTGGCAGAAGCTTTGTCAGCATTTACTGTTACCTGAAACTGGTCACACCAGCACTGAGGTGTCTGGTTCACAGCAGTGCGGCTTGGCAGGGAGAAACCTCTTCCCTCAAAACCTCTTCCCTCCAATTCAGAGCTCGGTATACAAGGTCTGGTATTTCCTCCATGGAGAGCCTGGGCACAGGGCTGGCCCTGCRGAGGCCGCGGGTGATGAACACAGCAGCATGCCGTGGTCAGCAGGGCCTGGGGGGTGGCTCCAGCACCAAGCTGGAGGGTTGCACTGGCAGCCCCATGCACTCCCTGGCTGGTGCAGGCAGAGGAACCTTTTCCCAGATATAGGGCTGGAGCTGATTGACCTGGGAACATCCCAGCAAGGCCAGGGATAGAGCCCAGACCCACAGACACAGGGGAGCATTTCTGCCTGCGCAAGCACAACCTGTCTCTTACTACCAAGGGCATTCCCATCTTCGCGGCACTTCGTGGCCCCATTCAATGCAGTTTAGACTAGGGGAAACAATAAGGTACAAGACGAGGGGTCTGTGTGGGATCTCCTGCAGCCCTTCGGCTGCCTGCCGAGAGCACCGTCCCCCCGAGCACCCAGTGCATGGGGCCAGGGTGGTCCCGGTGCGCAGCCCTCGCTGCCGGGGGAGCCGCGTGCCCYGCAGCGGCCGTGCCGGGGCTGCGAGCGCGCAGTGCGTGGGTGTGTTCGGGCAGGGCTGTATATCCAGTCTGGCGGAGGGTGTGCCTGCTCACACGCCGCAGCGCCGAGCCGCGAGCAGGAGCCCTCAGACACCCGCGGCCKGGGGACGCATGGCAAGGAGGGGCTTGGGAGACTGAGCGCAGAGCGAGACGCGTCGCGGTGGCCTCGTGTCGCGTGCGGGCAGGTGAAGTGCAGAGCCCCTCTTTCCCCGCCCCGGTCCTGAGGTCCCTTCGCAGCCATGCTTCACTCTCCACTGAAAACAGCGCTGGCGTATGAGTGTTTCCAAGATCAGGCCAGTTCCACGCTGGCCTTGCCCTCGGATCACAAGCTGAAAACTAAGGGCACAGGAAAACAGAGRGTCCAAGAACAAGTGATGATGACGGTGAAACGGCAGAAGCAGAAATCATCTGTGTCATCGAGCATGGGCCACTCCAACCGAGGTAAAATCCCACAGCGCGGTGGACAGCAAGGGGTCCCCCGTGTGCACGGAGCGGATGCTAAGGGGTCATCCTGCTCCAGGCTCCGGGCTTGTTGGGGGCTTTGTTYGTGGGGGCAGACCAGTTCATGTCTCTTGTTACCTGCTGGGTTACCTTGGCCAGGAAGGCCAGCGTCTCTTGCACTGGATAGAAGAGTTAAGATGAGATGTGGCTTTGGAAGCAGTGACTCCTTTGCTGGTACGGATACGAGAGAAAAGTGAACGTAGATGAGCCAGGAGCGCGGTGGAGCCAAACTGATCTGTGTCCCTGAGGCACTTGGATGTTTCAGCACTGTGCTATTAGCTGTAAATCCGGAGAAGCTTCCTTTGTGAATCCTTTCTCTGGGAATGCCCCTGCAGGTCAGCTCCTTGGCCAGATTCCTCCCCTCCTGTGGCCAGCTCTTCTCCAACACGCTGCAGAATCCGGAGCTGGCCGAGAGCTCTGGTTCGGCTGCCRCTTCTTTAGTACTGCTCCAGATGGAGGACAGGTAGCTCTGCCTGTGTGCAGACACAAACCGGAGCTCAAGGCAGGGTTCCCCTTTGAGGGTCCCCAGGTGTCCYCCCACTTCCAGGCTGCATTGCAGAGAAACCTGAGGACAACAGAGTCTCAGGGACATAGTGATCAGCAAAAAGAATTAGGTGTAGAAAGATCTTTTTGCTTGCTGTGAGCTTTTGCTGTGCTTCAGACAGTGCTTGGACAACCCATCTGTTTTGCAGAAACGTAAAGTGGGGTGGGGGGGACCACTCTGGTCCACCACTGTGCAATGGATTTGTGCCATAGAAAGCCAGCAGTCAGCTGAGTCCTGGAGTTTTCGGATTTCCTGCTGGAACACTTTTTTGGGACAGGACTTGGCAGCTGATTTGCGTCACTGTCCTTCTTGCATCCAGAGAACGTTGTTTTGGAGATAAATCCCAGCAGAGCTGAGTTCACTGGAAAGACRCCTGGGGATTTGAAGGAAGTAGAGCGGTTGGGGCTGAACCGTTCGGTGTATTGAGGGGTGTATTGAGGGGTGTTTGCTGGAAGGCTGGGTGAGACAGGCCACCAATTTTGGTGACTGTGGTGACTCTACAAYGTCCTGCAGACCACTTCTCAGGGCTAGATCACTAGGGGGAATAGGTAGAATCCACTGCTGCAGAGGCATCACGGTCCAAATATTTTGAGCTGGTTTGATGAGAGAATCAGGGTGGCAATATGCAGCTGGGTGAAGGAATGGGGATGGTGGTCCTCATGGGCCATAGGTGCCCTTCTGACCATATATGTTGCAGWCACTGTGGCCGAGGGAACAGAACAGCTTTGTGGGGGAAGAAGAGTGTGCCGTGACCCGTGATGRGCATCGGAGGGTGCAGATCTCTGGCTTCTTTGACTTCACTTGTTTGTGGGAACAGACTCTAAGGGGTGGATGGAGAACAAGGGGTGACAGGAGCTTTATTTTTCCTGCTGCCAAAAGGGAAGGCAACAGAGAATGCAAATAAAATACGAACCAGGGTGATAAGAGAAGCTCTGTTTGAGGATTGAGTCAGTGCTGATCTCCCTTTCCACTAGAGTTTTATTTCAAGAAGCGGGCAGACATCTGATTGGTAAAGGGAAGAGTCTCTGTGGAGAGGTGTCTGAGTTGAACCTCCTGGGGAGGAGGGCAGGGAGAGCAAATTCCCAGGTGCTCCTCTCTGCTCAGCCAGCCTGCTGGAAATGCCTCCCCCAGACTTTGGGGGATATTGGGGAATCGCTTGGAGATGGGTAGCTCTGGTTTCTAAGTCCCGGGGAAGCTGAGTCACACTCCGTGGAGCTCCCAGCTGCTGCCTCCAAACACAGGGCAGAGACTGTCCCCTTCCCACGGCAGGACAGCAGCCAGCGCCGAGACCCCGGGCGCCCGCCTCCCTGCTCGCACGTGTGTGCCACGAGCAGCTTGATTTGCCCCTGCGGCWCCATGGGGTGCTGGATGGACTCCCCAAAGGGGCAAGAAGTTCTTGTTTCTTCTCCAGCTTTTCTCCTGGGCTGACATCGTGCAAGGGTCGGACTGGACTCTGAAGGAGCTGAGCGCAGTCTTGTTTTGTTCTTTACTGCTGTTGTTCCACAGGTGAGCCGAGCACACCTCGAGAGACGCAGGCATGTTTCTATAGGGTTACAAGGGACTATGACAGCTCTTCATCTSCCTCTTTGAAGGCTCCTCCAATATCAGCTGCATCCATCCCTACGTGATTTCTCAGGGATGCTCCTCAAAGGCGGCACACGCTGGGGAATTTGTAGAGCCCCTTGGGAAATGTCCCAGTATGTTCTTCCTTCTGGATTCAGAAAGCTTCCCACATGTGCCTGGTTAGGTATTGGTCCATGCTCAGCTCTCACTGTGTTTTCTTATGCGGTTTGGACACGCACTGGAGTGCACAGCAGAGCTTTGCCCAACTTCTGGAGCATATTTACCTGTGTATGTAGGACGGGAAGCACAGGCACATAGACATATACCTTACTTACATGTGGCAGGAATAGAGTTAACATGTCTCATATCTAGAGTTTCATTAGAGGGCAACAGACACCCTTCCAATGTCCTGCGACTGACATCTGCATAATATTAATTGATTAATTGCAATCCAGCAATTAAGGGGACTAAAGGGATTTCAAGGGCCTAAAAATCAATGTCTAAGCCCTGGCTGATGATTTTGTGTGTCCCAGTGTCTGTCCAAGCCACAAAGCATTGATGCATCCTCTGCAGGGCAAGGTGATTGTTCGGAGACTGAACTAATGTGCACTGGGGTAGGGCAGTGAGTGGAAATCAAGTGCAAGGAACACAGTCCTAGAGCATCATAGGGGCCTTTTCTCAGCACAGCACCTATGAGTGTTTCCAAGGATGGTGTGGAGTGCTTGGGTTTCAGGTCTGTGGGAACTGCCTCAGGGACATCACTTCTTACCATGTGAACAGCCAACTGGAGAGCTCCATCTGATCTGGGAGCAGCACACAGATTTCAAGAGAAAATGAATTTCTCTGGCATGGCAGGAGGAAAAGCCAGGCCAAGCTGAATGAAAACACCTACCAGCTAACAGTGCATACAAAGTCCTCTGGCTAAAGGAAACTTCTGACAGTGTCTCATCACTGGCTACCAAGATGTACCAGGAAGAAAAGATCTTAGGAAGCCTGAACTTAGGAGGGTTGTGTCTGTCTGTCTGTCAGCTGAGTTGTGATTTAGAGGTTTACTCAGCTGGCTGCTGTTGAGAGGAGTGAAATCCCAACTAAATCCTTTGAAGTGAGGCACTTGGGGACTTTGGGGAAAGTGAGTGGTTTGAAGACTTCTGTAACACTCCCTCTGTGTGAAATGATTCAGTGAAAGCTGTCTACTCCTCCACAAATCTTGTTTTGCAGAGAATTGTTTACAGTAGCAGAAACCCTTTAGCTCATAGCTGAGAACCCAAAACTGCACTTCTCTCATTCCTGAATGAAACTCAACTGCTGGGATTTGACTAACACTTCTCTCCTTGGAGGCATCCAAGCTTTGCTTCATGCTTCCCACAGGCCTTCTCCTCTTACCACTTCTTTCCTATGTTTAATCATCCTCATTGTTTTAGAGTCATGCATAGTTTATTATTCAGCTTGTCTAGCCTGCACTACCACTGACTAGTTCTGCCTTTCCCTGCCACAGATTAATATTTATTAATCTGCATCCATTGCCACAAACTGCCTATTAGCTTATGTGTCCGGCTAACAGCTTTTACTGTTGTACTTGAGAAATGGCTCTGCTCACACAATTCTCCTCCTCCCCATGAGCCTTTTTGTTTGCAAAGCTGCCTTTGAAGGAACTAAATAACTCCTCAAAAGTGGCAAGCAAATTGAGTGACACCAAAAGGTTCAGTTTGCTCTGTAGTGATCAATAATACTTAAGGGGAGGAAGAGGAGGGCAAGGCAATCATGTAGTGGTGCTTACAGTATCTCAGGGCAAGACTCAGCAAATCTTTACCAGTTGCAGGCAGTCTTTAYTCTATGAACTGTCTCACTGATTTACACTTACCAAGTTTTGAAGGAAATGCCAAGGGGTCATAACAATTTGGGTATGGAAGAGAAGGTTTCTTTGACAGCCCAGCTAAAGCTTGGCCAACCCTTGGGGGTATTTTCTGCTCACAACCAAGATAGCTGGGAGGATGCGCTTCAAAGGCGCAAGCTACATCAGTGTTTTCCCTGCCACTTGTTCCATCTCTTAATGCCAAAAACATGATGTTTTCAATCTGCTCTGGGTTTAATCATGTGCAGGTGGGCACTTTAGAGACCTGCTGAAGAGCTGCTCAGCTGCTAGACACCAGTAGACAGGACTCCCACATATAAACATAGTTAGGAATCCGCACCAAGGAGGCATCTCCTCCAGAGAGAATTTCTACTTCCTGTAAAATGTTTTTTTTGAAGAGAGCAGTCTGATTTCTTTCCCCAAGTTCTCAATATCTGTGTCCAGCTTGGGTGCTCTTTACTGGTTACAGGCAGGAATATTCTTCCTCTCCTTTAGGGCCAACTGCACAGGTTGAAGTTGCCTTTCAAGATAAGTTAGGCAGAGAAGAGTAGAATCAACACAGTGTTGATTTTTTCTTTAGCCACTTCCATCAGGAGATGGTTCTTCCTGGCTGTATTATGTTCTTCAGTTGCTGAGCAGCTGTCATCACTGCTAATACTGCATGAGGCGCATAGTTTCTGGAACTTGGATGTGTCACGGTGCATTCATCATT
>PTEX01000282.1:827558-878024 GCA_003342815.1 Eudromia elegans
GCTCCATCCAGAAATCTTTAGTGCCGTGCCTGGTAGGGACAGGTCATAACTGATCTGAGAGGGAAGAGGGAGAAGGAAATTTGGCCAGATTAGCCTGTGAGTTGTACTGAGAAACTCGTGTGTTAAAGAGAACTGCTAAACTCACAGTGTCAGGAAAATGCTTCAGGTGCTTCAAGCTGCAGTTGTTCAATGTTCACGCAGAACAGGAGACCGATAACAAGTAAACCCCAGGAAACAAATATCATAAGATTCTTTTATCTTTGCACTCAGAGCTATTTTTATTGGGTAATTCTGTCATCTGGTGAAACATCTATGTCAAAAGTATCATTTCAAGCCCTGCCTTACTTGTCCTCATGCCCAGCACTGGTGTCCTGATCTGTCCCAAAGGTAGTTATGGGGAAATCCCAGGGTGGGGAAGCACTAGGTGAAGGATGCAGCTCTATAGTACCTCCATTTTGATGTCTAGGACCATTTCTACCACCAGAAGCAAGTCTTATGCAGCTTAGCATATATGAACCAGTAAGGACTGGAGAGATTTTCATAGGAATCTTGAAACAATGCTCGCAAAGTCTGTAGAGTTTATGGAAAATGAGCTCCTATGGTTTTCTGCTGCTATTTGTTTTGGGTTCAGTGACACTCTCCAGATGCTGTCTTCAGCACAGTGTTGCTCCTCTCTTGTTGACAATAGAAAGCAAATCTTATTATTTATACTTTATCTAAGGCAATGATCTTCCTGAGAAAATGCAAGAATTTTAGCCACGCACCAAATCAACATAACAGGTTCTGAATGCCTAAGGCAAGGCAATAAATTAGATATATTGCAAGGTTCAGTGGCTGTAGAAGACCTAAGTGACTTCAGGGCCTTTGTGGTAGAGCTTATCCAGTTTATCTAAGAGATGAGTCTTATCAAACAGTCAAAGAGATTAGAATATTTCTGACATTACCTACCAGTTTTGGTGCATAACTGGGGACAGGTAACTCCTGATTTTGTAGGTTGTTAGACACTGAGAGGTTCCCCTGGAAGTTAATTGGAGSGTAAATTTTGCACTTGCTCATAACGGGATGGGGAATCCCACAATCACTGAGCGTTTTTAAAGACGAAACTGAAACGATCTTGAATTCCTTTGGACCATCTGAAGAGTGTTAATGGAATTCCAGCCTGGAAAAAGAAAGAATCTCTTCATTTTAGCTCATAATGTTGAGCCCTGAGTAAAATACTTTCAGGAAGTTCCAAAGATGGTGCTCCCAAGATCTGCTGGAAAAAGTCACCCATAAGAGATTTTGATGTGGTTGGGTTTGTTGGGTCCAGACAGTCTGAATAAAGCACTGAATAGTAGTGATGGCAGTTGGGTTCCTCCTGAGCCAAGAAATATCCACCTTTGCAAGATATACCTAACATATAATCCCGCACATCTCCCCAGCTCCCTGAAAATAATGATCAAGCTGGATACTTTTCAGAAACAGGAATATAAATATCCAAAATGATCTTTTAGAAATTAGACATGGAAATTTAAGCCAGTGGTATTTGCTTTTAAATGTCTGATGCATTTAGATTCCCAAGCATTAAATAGACTTGATCATCATTTACTGATTTGATTTGTTATTTACAATTTGTAGAATTTAACAAAGCTTGCTCATAAAACTTGTGTTGACAAGATTATTAGTCTTCAGACCATGAAGGCAGTTTCTCTCTAGCTATGCTGTCAAGAAACTTGAGCTGGGTTTTGCCTGCAGAGAAAGGGCAAATTCTGTTTAYTTCCCACTCAGAATATGAAAAATGAGTTCTAGGTTCATCTCAATTCTTCTCATATAGCAAAAAACAAAGATATTTGCCATACCTTTGATGTTGTCTGCTCTCATCCCTTTTAGCATTTATGGCACTTGGCGTTTTGTGCTGAAGACCTTAGGCTGTCATTTAGTCTGTGAGCCAGACTTTCTAAGAGTCCTTCTGGAATAAACGTCTATGAGTTGCTTGCTATGGCCAAGCCTGACTCACTGACTTTTGTTTCTATGTTGCTATTAAATGTTCTGACTCCATTATTCTCCAGTAACAAGCAGAAACGATTAGACTCACTGGAGAAAAAGAGCTTTAAGCTCTACAGGGCTACTTGCTGGATTTCTTTCTCCTTCTGACAGTGGTTTTTTTTTACAGGTTCCATGTACGATAGTCTAGCTGATGGCTATGGCTACGGGACATCCCGGGGCAGCTATTATGCCAAAACCCAAACAGGAAACAGCAGCTGGGGATATCCGGTAAGATATTCTTTTGTCTGGGAACTGTGGCATGCTCTTGAGGTAKCGTGTACAGAAAACACCCTCCCACAGGAGAAGTCGAGTAGTAAGTTAACGGYACTTTGGAAACATGAGTGAGAGAGAGATTATCCATAACTATGTCTATTTTAGCATGTAATTCAGTGCAACAGGAGAGGATCAGTAGATCACAGCAACCAGCACTGAAGATTCTATATCTACTCAATATGTAGTTGGAGATTTTACCATGGATGAGATATAGTTTGGTCTACTGGACTAAATATTCCCACAACACAAGCAATTTGAAGCGGTCAGCAGACCAGTTGCAGGTTTGGGTTCATGTATCTTAGTTAAAGGTTGCATGTCCGAAGGTTGCATGCCCATAGGTCACTTGGAACAGTTTCCAGTTTTGTTTCCTCTGAAAGGAATCTGTCCACATGCACCAACACTGCTATGTCTGCAACACAAATGTGGTTCAGGGGGGTTGCCTCACAGTTGTGTGGCTGTTCCAAATCTAAATGCCAATGCAGACTCTTACTATATTCTCTGAGCTTGGAAAATATATGTTCCAGTTGTCCCATGGTGATTTCTAAAGAACATGTAACAGTCTGTGCTTGTGTTTGCACGGTCTAAGCTTATGCATCCCACAGAGGTCCTGGTCTTGTCCTTGTTGACAGACTCAATGCTCAGAGAATCACCATTTCTTCAAACCACTCCAATGTCTTTTGAGGTAACGTGTTCTCCCCCTACCTTCGTTGTATATAAGGTTCTTCCTTGGTATCTATCAGCTGTAATGTAGAAGGAACTCACAGATCTGAGATTTTAATATGGAAAGAAGAAAAGGCTCCTTTCAACCACTCTGGACTGACTATCTTTAGGGGCTGTAAAGCAGTTCTTTCAACTATCAAAGGGGTGAACCAGGAAAGGTGCTTGTGCTGGCTTCAGGCACAGTGATGCTTTTCCTGTTAGCTGCCAACTCCTCTCCGTGTTCATAGCATCAACATTACTTGACTAGAGAAAGATTTGTCTGTCGTCTTTGTTAATGGCCATAGTGTAGCCTCAAGGCAGTCATAATGTCACTTGCTAGGCTTGCATTGCTATGTTAGCTTCCTACTTCGGGCATTTTCAGGCGGAAGGGCTGGAAGCGCTGGCAAGGCTCTGCAGTTTTGACCCACAGTCTGTCTGTCAGCTTGTTTCACTGTATTTCATTGAACTGGTTAAGTGCCCAGGCAGTGGTGTTTTTGCCTGGGCTAAGACCACAAGAGTCACTGTAGTGGGACAGAATAAAGGTTCATGGAGGCCAGTATCCTGTCACCATCCCTAAGGCCATGATGGACCCCTGCAGAAGAGTCTGAGGACAGGCAGGCAGGGAAGATTCTCCGTATTTTACTGTCCRCTAGCCAATTGCAACTGGCTCCTTGAAGTGAAGCCATCATTAGGCAGGTGATATCACRTCCACCAATTCAATGTTGGATGTCACACCAACGTTTTTGTTACTGATAGGTGCTTCATGAGTAAAACTATGATAGGTTGGGGGCTTTTGTGTTTGATTGATTTGATAATTTATTGTCACTTTTGTATTCTCTCTTCTGAAAGTGGTTTGTTATGCTTTGTCTATGCAAAGCCATTCTGTTAGAATAATTACCAGATATTTTATTTAACATTCTAGCTATTTTACTTAAACAGTGAGGAAGGTAAGTCTCAGTTTTCTGATGATGTCTGCAGTGTTTTTTTCATGTTGTTAACTCCTAATGTTCTTCCCGATTACTGCAACAAATATTCAATATGAAGGTAAGTCTCAGTTTTCTGATGATGTCTGCAGTGTTTTTTTCATGTTGTTAACTCCTAATGTTCTTCCCGATTACTGCAACAAATATTCAATATGTAGAAATGCCAACTCACTGCTAGAGATTTCAGTTCTGCACTGAAGCTGATGTTTTGGGGAATGGCTCACAAGATGATTATGAAGATCAGAACCTCTGCTAGACATAGAGGGCAGTGCACATGCCAGTTCASTCAGTTCTGGCTCACTGCTGACTTATGCAGCTTGTGGCTTTTCTCTGAAGGGTTCTTCTGCTTTTGCTAATCAGGGAAGGTCTTTCTGCAAACCTAAGTGTCATATTTTGGAAAGGGTCTTTGGGACCTGGGCTACTTTGGAAAAGGGACCAGGATTCWTTGCTGATTTGCAGCAAAATTCATCTTACCTAACTCTGTCTATCTGTAAATCTGCCACTTAGTCTTAACAAGTCGTCTAGACTCCTCCCATAGCCAACAAAGACAGAAGTACCAGGAGGTGATTCATCTTCGCTATCTTGGAGATCTGTCAGGTCAGGATGAATCAGCCCCTCTGGATGCCTATCTCCTTCCACTGATAATTAGATTGGAGCAGACACCTAGCAGATGGATGGCTGCAGTTAGGGGCAATGAGTCCCAAGTGCCATTGGCACCTTGGAAGAGAGAACATCAACTCCAAATCTATTTAAAAAGCTTAAAACACATCATACTCCCGAATGGCACTGAGARACCTCCTTGATTTTGCTTCTTCTAGGAAAATATTAAAGGTTTACAAACACACACCTCTACCAGCTTTCAACTTCACTTATCTTTAAGCTTTGTCTACAGGCTTAATTGAAATTCATGTTGGTTCTAGACATTTAAAAATGCATTTGTAACCCCTGTTTTGTAAGACATGGACAGGAAGACAAAAACAAAAGTCTTTCTGAAGACAAAGCTCTTTCCTTATGCTGTGATTTTTTCTATTAAGTCACGATGGCCATTCAAGATATATGGTCAAATATAAACATCTAACGGAAATTATCCAGTGTAGTATTCAATGACATTGCTTACTCTTAATATTTCTGGAGTTAAAAGAAAATATAATAGATAATTTATATCCAGGTTCTGCAAAAGGAAATAGTTGCTACAAAGCACTTATGACATATACACACTTCTTATGTGTGGAGGTGACTATGTACACTTGCATTGCCTTAGACTGTGATTCTAAAAAACATCTTTTTAGCAAGAAAGTCTGTCATCTACCCTGCTTCCTCCTTTCACCTTCACCAAGAAACTATTATTCCTGACTTTGAAAGATTAATCTGTAAGGAAAAGCTTGCTAATCTATGTGTTGTCAACAATCTTTCAGTCTATCAACACTCCTGGTGAAAACCTTTGGTTTATTCATTACTAAAAATGATTTTCTGATTACTTCTATTGTGGAGTGCCTAGTTAGTAACATCATTGTAACTAGCATTACAGTGAGTAASTACTCATTAACAGTTTAAGTAACACTGAAATCTATGTATTTACTCAAGGAACAGGCACTCCTCCCCGCCTCTGAGGGCAGCAGAGTTG
The DNA here is from genome assembly GCA_003342815.1 of Eudromia elegans. NCBI lineage: Eukaryota > Metazoa > Chordata > Aves > Tinamiformes > Tinamidae > Eudromia > Eudromia elegans. The sequence continues at coordinate 833,163 of PTEX01000282.1, forward strand.
GTCCCCCAGGTTTGGCTGCACCGTTTCTTTGACTCACATGACAGAGCTTGACTCACTCTTCAAGGATGAAGTCCCCAGTCCCATTTGCATAGCAGCCTCACAGGAGGCAGTAATGGGTACATTAGTGATAGCAAGCTTCTAGAGGTTGTCTTCTTTCATGGTTAGTTTCATGGCTAGTCAGATACTGTTGAGCCTAGAAGACCTTTAATGACACTTGGCACCATTTGTCACAGTGTGAATTATAAGTGGTCACTAGTTCCCAAAGTCATGAGACCATCAGGAATTTGATATGCCATGTCCTGATTTGAGAGCCTGAGCGATACTTGAGGTGAAAGTGTTGACTATAGTTCACGCACATGAACCTGAGGGAGCTTTAAAACTGGGTATGCGGGGCAGAGTTGTTGTGGCAAGAGGGTTCTCAGCATGAGCTGCACCCTTGGCTCYAACCTCCCCCAGTGCTCCACGCACTGGCCTCTGTTCAGCACCAGTATAAAAGCCACCACCACAGTACATTGGGCCAGAGTCAGTAGTCACGTAAGCATGCAGACAAAACCCAAGGCAGAGAACATCAAGGAAAGTCAGAAAGCATGCAGGGAGTGGAATAGATCTTCCAAGGCTGATTTTCCCATCTGCAAGAGTTTTGCCTTCACCATGGCGCTCTGGGTTGCCAGATCCAGCCACCTTTCCTATTGGAGAGCTGGGATGGGGTTCCCAGGTCCCAGGTGTGCCTTGGCAATGTCTGGAAGGCACTGTCTTGGCAGCGACAGGACAAGGCACCTCCTCTATGCCACGGCTTCCACGCAAAGAAAATCTGCATGGTCTAGGTGGAGGTGACAACTTGTTCCCCCAGGCACTTCCCTGAATGGGGGGAGAGCAGGTCTTTGCYGTGCTGCGTGTGCGTCACTAGGAAAGTAGGTTCATCTCTGACRTCAGGGCACTCTGCTCCCAACCACATGAACAGATCTTCATCCCCAAAGAGCTTACTCAGCCTGTGGGCTCGTCGCTGTTGCAAATAACGTTTCCGGGAGCATCTCAGTCCCAGGCCAAGGAATATTTGGCACATCTGATGCTGCTGCTATTGAGGCAGCAACTGAGCTGGATCCTGCCACAAGTAGCAGTAGGAGCCTGCTGCCTTCTGGGTCACTAGGGCTCACCATTGTTTTCTTCAGTCATCACAGCTGGGGTCTCTTCTTGACATGAATGAAATATATGCGCTTTGGTGATCCCTATACAGTAGAGCGCTATTTAGATCACGAAACAAATTTTCTCTGTGGGAACACATTGCAGAGMTTTTCCTCCAAAATGTATTACCTGCATTAGGGAAGCTCACCGGCAGATTCGCCTGCCGGCACCCCAGCACCCTTCCAACAGACAGCAACGCTCCCTGAAATTGCCTCCCTGCTGTCACTGGTGCAGGCAAGAATCTGCAGATTTTAGTGGGAGTTTTGTCCTGTAAGGATTTCAGGATGACATTTGTGATTTACTGTAATGACACACAGAAATAATAATGATAATAAGGAATGCATTATTAAAGCCTTATTAAAGAACAAAAGGATTTACAGTTGTTGCTCATTCAAGTGCTGGTCTCCCTGTGAGATTTTACAAGCGTCTTTATGCTTTGGAGAAGCACGTTGGACAATACCCTCCCCTGACACAGCAAACTGAATCGTCAACTAAATCTCAGTTACTTAAAGGATCAGGTGAAAACTCATACAGACAGGCAGCATCTCATGAAGGTGGGAAAGAGTGTTTCAGAAATGGATAAACAATGTATGTGCTGGTTTTGCAATTTTTTTTTCTCCATGCAATGGAGTGTGTAGCAGGCAGTAGCTAAAGCGTTTCGCAAGCAGCATCAAGAGTTTTCCCCACCCATCACTCAGGGTGGGACGCTGTCATGTTGCATTGCCTGAGCTTTGCCCTCCAGCCTGGGAGAAACCYGCTCTTGACGTGTTTATACGGAGTCCTTTACTTCTCTCTGTCTGCTGCTCTAGAAGCAAATTGCAAGGGGAAAAATTAGAGCTAAGTAATGAACTGATCGCGTCCTTAGATGCAGAAGTCAGAAACACCCAGTTATCTGGGAGGGCCTCGGACTCGGAAAGGCCATCCTGAGTCGTGAATGGGATTCCTGGTTCTGGAATGCTGGGTCACCAGCAACTTGCTCCATACTTCAGTTTTTCTGTCTGGAAATTGGGAAGAGAGCAGTGGCTTTTCCTGTTAAACAGAGGGTTTATATTAGAGAAGCACCAGATATTGACTCATTATCAATGACTGAAATACTGCAATGGTGTCTTTTTCTCTGGGACATTTTTCTTTCCAATTGAATTTTTTTTTTTTTTTTGAATGCTGCTTGTTCTAATTAATGACTCTAAGGTAGCCTTGTATTTCAGGCTGGTAACTGGTGAACCCCAAATGATTATGAATTTAAAGGCAGGTCTTTCTTGCTGTCAGTGGAGGAAAATGCCAAGTCCTTGACCCTGRCAGGAGCATCTGCAAGCTATCAGGACTAATCTTCACTGCCTTTGCTCTCTGTGCCTCCTCTCCTTGTTTTAATATGAATGAACAGCTCCCAGGGATTGGTCTAAAGCATATAAGCCTGTTTCACAGAGGGAGGAGAMGTTCAGGCTGAACTTCAGGGTGCTCGCGTGATGCATTTGCACGGAGCATCCTCCCATGTCCTGCAAGCACAGGTGGCTGCTGGTGCATGGTGAGGTCTGGCTGAAGGGAACACCTGCAAAGATGCCCAGGGCCAATAAAATCCTGCAGGAAGAAGAGCCTGAGCTCTTCTAAAATGATTTCTGAAGCCTGGAGTGCAGAAGGAAGCACTGCTTTCTGTCTGTACCCCACTTTGAGGGAATTCCTTGTCCAGAATTTCTCCATGATTACAAAGCGAGGAGGTGTGGACCTGGCCTGTCTTCCCTATGCAAACATTCACAAGGAGTGGGGAGCTGCAGCTCAGGGCATTGGGAAATCTGGGTGGTTTCTAAGGTTTGAAAGAGAGAGATTGATTGTTTTCTTTTACTAACACCATTCTGCATTGGATGAGCTTGTTCTGTACATGCAATGGAATCAGCAAAGATTATGAGATTGTTGTCAAGTGGATCTTTGTAAGACAGACTACTTAATAACATCACCTTCGTCTTTAGAGATGACATCTCTTCTCTGGATGGCAGAATAWCTTTATTCTTCTTTACTACACATCCTATCTCGCTGATTGCTGCATCAGATAAAGAGGTACCAAAAGGGGGAATTGACTGGCTAAAAACCTGAAATGGGGATGCTGATGTTGGTTTGACAAAGTTGTGCTTAAGACATGGCCAAGGCTGAGCTCAGGAAGCAATCCAGTCAACTACATTCGCAGGAGGATTCACAGAACCAACTTGGCAAGCAGATTCAAAATCCTCTGAAGCTGACAAGAGACTCCCCATTGATTTGGAGAAGCTTTGTATCAGGCTCTTGCTGCAAAAAAAAAAAGAATTCTAAGATACCGATTAGGTCCATGCCACTTGAAAGAGATTAAAATGGGCTCAGCCAAGCATCTCGTAGCATCAGCAATAAAAGTCATGCATTGACTTTGGTAATGAGCTTCACATCACACGGGAACTATTTTCCCATGAGTTTGCAAAAGGCTTCCCCGCCCTGCTAGGACCTGCACTAACTTGCAGCTCTGGGCTCCCTGTGTTGCAGAGTCTTTCCAAACAGGCGGTCGCTTTGCTTCGCCCTTCTCAGGGCTGGCAGGAAGGAGAACAATGCTGTATAAAACACAGCAGGAAATGCAGAATTGATCATTCCCRCCTATAAACGCAGACACACTCACGCCTTTTCCTTGCCCATTCTGTCGCCAGAGCTATGATATGAGTTCACTGAAAGCAAACAATAGCTTTAGCTAAATAGTAACTTGCTGAATTGGTTTCAGCAAATGCCCAGAGGCTCCACATCTCTGCCAAGCTTCTGACAACCCTACAAAACCATCCCAACTTATAGTGACTCACAAAGAAAGTGGCAGGGATCTGGCAAACTGCTGCCCTGGCCTCCAGCCAGCGCTCAAGACTGGCCTCCCCACTCAGCTGGCCACGGGCCACCAAAGACCCTCCCTCCATGGGCTTGTCTCACACTCCCCTCACGGCCCTTGGGGCCTCCGAATGCCACCTGCAAGTAGTAGACCTAATGAGGATAATTTTGCCCTGTGAAGGACACAGTCACTCACAGTGGGGGAGATCGTGGCTTTGGTGAAAGGTCATTTTGCTTTCTGAAGTGGTAGATTTTGCTGTAGCCAAAGAGAAGGCCACAGCAGCAGGGCTGGAAATTTTTGTGGGTCTGTCTCCACTAGTTGAGGAGCCCATATGCCTTGTCCTCGCTTTGGTTATCACATGCAAATGTTTTTTTCCAAACCCCCAGGAGCTCCACAATATGCACCAAACCTGTTACTTGCTGTTCTGCAGTACTAACAGGTTTTTTCTGTCCTCAACGGAGTAAACGCAAAGGGAATTTGTCCTCCTTTTCTCTCCTTCCAGCAATTCACCTGCTTAGATGCAAACCTGATGAATGAAAACATAAAAATTACTTCGGATTTGAGCTCAAGTGACAGAGCAATCTGAGTATCAGCGTAGACAGACTGAAGGGTTTCCTCTTACATGTGCCTAATATGTGACCTGTTCTGAACGTTTTCAGCTGTTACTCACTCGTGCAACTCTCTGGGAAACAGCAGAGAGGATTCACTGCATTCCTGAAGATCAGTTTGTTAATGGAAATATTTAACTTAATTAATTAGCATAATGACAATTCTGTAAAGTGTTAGAGACAGAAATGATGYGGACTGAGCTCAAGGCTAGGATGAAGTGTGAGAGAGTAGCAGGAGACAGGAAGTTCTGGCAGAGAATCTGATTCTATAGTTAGGATTTCTATAATTTCACAGGATGTTACAGAATAGCAGTCTCTGTCACACACTATCTCTTTGCTAGAAAATCCAGGTTTGTTCGGAGAGGCACAGGCATTGCACCAGGCACAAGCTTGTGCACTGAACCTTCATAGAAATAATAGGGTGCCAGGGTCAGCTTTTCTTTTCCAGGCCATGGCACTTGTGGGTGGCTTGCATGGAAAGAGGCATCCATACACCTTCTGCCTAAAGTTAGGTGAGAAAACACCTCCTCAGCCACAGTCTTTTCCTGGATAAGCTTTCCCATGAGAAACCTAAGGGAGATGAGTTCTATGTCACTGTCTTTATTTGGCTTTTTTTATGCCTCTTTGCTGAATGTCTTGAGGATCTACTAACCAAGGTGCTCAGAAGAGCAGAAAAGTAAGGTGGAAGAACTTGTTATCTTTAGGTAAACAGCATTAGAATATCTTATTTTTTAATTATTTTTCCTTTCTGGACTGTACACCTCAGTGTATCTCTGACCTGAAGACATCCATGGGGGCCTCCAAATGTCAGGACTGACATCCAGAAGCTTTCATATTGCAGAAGAATATGGGATCTGGTCCTGGTTTGTAGTGTACTTGGGGAAATCCAGAGTGTCTTTTAGTGAAGTGGTGGAGTCCTCTGGACAGAAAGCAGGACAGATAAAGCCATTGTTTCTTTTGGTTAATTTGAATTTTTTTTACATTGTTTCTTTCTTCTTTGTTTCCTCATTTTAGGAACTATCATTTCTTACTGCATCTTCCTCCTTGTTCTCGGAGAATCACATCATGTACGGGTGATACTACACACCTTGCAATGCAGAGGAAGAGGCTCATAGCCTTTACTGATTTGTTAGCACAGTGAGATTCAGGGCTGYCTTTTTACCACCTTTTCCCTCCTCTTTCTTCATTTCTAAGGAATACATACATGAAAGGTGAACAGAAGTAGATAAGGAAATTAAAAATAAGGACAGGCAGCACTGGAAGAGCAGCAAAGGGCACCATTCCCTGTGGTGGCAAGAGACRTGCTATGGCCTTTCACATGACGGCTCCCCTGCATTTATGTGGCTAATAGGCAAATGTCTGCTCCAGGCACTGCACATAAGCCCTCCTTGGCCAGTGGTAAGRATGAGATGCACAGGATGAAGTTCAACACCTCGTGAGGCTGATGCCTAGACTTAGTCATCTCAGTGTGGGTTTATCTGTGATGCCTGTACAGATGTGTCTGTACAAGGAGCCTGGCACTGCTCTTCCTTCCAGGCTCATACAGCGAGGGGTTGGCTGGGAGACTGGACCACAAAGCTGCCAAGAAGCATAGCAATTTGGCAGCTCCCCATGAAGCGGGGCTGGACAACTCTGACGTTCACTTCAACCCTTTCCTAATTTTTTTCCTTCTCCCGTTTTCTTGCCGACCAGCTGTACAACGGGACGCTGAAGCGGGATGCGGAGAACAGGCGCTACAGCTCGTACAGCCAGATGGAGGGCTGGGGCAGCAAGCACTACAGCAAGGCGGCTGTCTGCAGCCCCGCCAGAGCCGGCAGCGACTACTGCTTCGTGCAGAACATCAAGAGCAGCCGGAGCGAGCCGGACCTCTACTGCGAGCCGCCCCGCGGCACGCTCAGGAAGACTCAGGTGGGGAGCCGGCCGGAGCACAAGGCAACCCTGAACCGCCAGAGCATCTACAGCAGCTGCAGCACCCAGCAAGGAACTACCAGGACAAGCAAAAAAATGCCAGCGCGGGCCCTCTCCTGCCCCTCCAGCAACAAAGCCGACGTGGTCTATGCCCAGCCCATGATGAGTAGCAAGCAGGACGTGGTTTATGGACAGGCTCAGTCCAGCTCCAAGTAAGTCTCCCACAGTGGGATTCAGCTAAGTAAATGTAGACATCTGATATGGAGGCTTGTCCATCTGAGCTAGTGCTTGAACTGCTTTTTAGCCCGTGGAAATYTGTTCACTGGAGCAGAAAGTCCTTGTTGGCGTCCTGCGGTAGTGTCAAGTAGGTCAGATGAGTCACACTCTTAAAGGGTTTATTTCTGTTTGCTGACTGTGAGTGGAGACCAATCTGACTGGCTCAGTGCAAATGTCTCTGCTGCAGGTGTGTAACATTAGCTGAGATGATCCCCTAGTCTCCAGTGGCATTATCTCWCAACTCCTTTGTAGGATGAAAGCAGGAAGGTGAAGARAAGAAAGGGCAGCTTGCAGTTTAGRTGTCTCTCCTGCTTGCCACATCACTCTGATTTGGTAGAAATTCCCAGCAGAAAACTGAAAAAAAAATAGCCAGCTTTGAAAGGATCAATTCCTTGGCTTCAGGACTAAAATCAGAGCCGAGAACTTGCTGAGCAGAAGTATTTACCGTTCTGTCTTTCTACCCACTCCTTGTCTCCTTCCCAGAGAGGTCTGACTGATTTACATTTGGGGAAATACGAGTCAGAAACTGGGGAAAAAAAAAACAAAAAACCACCACAACAACAAAACTAGCCTGGCTGGAAGAATTTACCAAGTCTGCAGAGAGGAAGGGATGGAAGTTGTACATTTTCTTGCCATCCAAAGCATCCAAACCCATGAAGGTTAGGAACCATGTGGAGGGTTGTCGGTTGTGTCTCAGCACCCGATCCCTTGTAAACGTTGCCTACAACAGCAGGGCATGTAATATACACCATAGAGCTCAAAACAGTTGTTCTGTGTGGTATATCTGTGCAATACAACACAGCTCTCAGAAAAAAGAAAAGGTAGGACTTTGATAGCATGACAGGAATGCTGCCCTGAAGCTGTCCTCTATGTTACCACCAAATCTGCAGCATGAACTGTGTTCTTCTGCTCACAGTACTGTCAGAAGACACTCAGCTCAAGTCCATAATGTCCTACTCATCTAGAGAAAGAGGATCTATATCTTCTGCAGGTGTTCCCAGAGGCTTCTGCCCTACCTTTGCAGCATCAGTGACATAGAGGGCATGCTCTGTGCCAGCCCAGGGATTATCACAAGATCCCCCCATAGACATGGCAAGCTGTCCTACAAAATGTAAAAGCGCCTGAGCTCATTCCTGGTGTTCTTTGGTAACCTCCCCTTTGTGTTATCAAAAGAAATAATTTGATTTCCAGGTTTCTCCATGGGTTTGGTGAATTTTTGCTCCGCCTCTCTCTTTTCAAACTGCACAGGAGACATATGTATGCCAAGAAACATCAATTGCCCATTCTCATGTCGTCATGAAACCTTGGCTTTCTGTGTGCTCAGTTCCCTTAAGTTTAACACATACAAAATTAACCCTGGTCACCCCCAGCACGGAGCACTGCTAGTGTCAGTTTGCTCATCTCAGGAGCTCTGTGACTCCTGTGGGATGGAAGACAGAGACATTATGTAAACCAGAAGTAACTTGTCCCAGGGAATTTCTGACTAAAGAGTGTAAAAGTGTGGAGGGAGTGACAGATGAAAGAGTGAATATGGCATAGTTGTTGCTTTCTGCATAGGGAAAAYGTTGATTCAGAGCAGTTAGTTCCAGGTGGACAAACTTTCTCCAAAGAAAGACCTACATTGCAGAATTCACAATTTCAGCCTTGGTCATTGCTTTGGAAAGGTCACTTGAAGAATAATTAGGTTTTCTGCAGAGAAGGAGAACTGCTGTTGTGAGAGAAATATTCCCCAGCACTGAATGCCCTCTGGTTAGGGAGCGGTTGCATTTATACACTTCTCCTGGCTGGGGGCATTGCTCATCTGGCCAAACTGGTTCTGATGTGGAAACGTCAGGCTTGAAGTCGTAGGCCCAACAGGGGCTGTGTCCCCTGAGTAAATCTGATCTGGCTGGGGCACCCCTCCCTGCTCCCAGTGAAACTAACTGCAGAGCTGGATTAGTTTGGGGAGCAGTTTGTACAAGTGATTCTGCTCCTTGCTCAAAGGAGCTGAGGTTGGCAGCAGTCACCCTTATAATTTTGGAAACTTACTAAGGAGCTGTCCTCTTTGAAAAAAATTACTGATTTAGAAGGCCAGTGCGTCTTTGAAAGCAGGTTATGGYAAAGCTGTTGTTAGCCGTGGTCTGAAGTGTGGTTTAGGGGTTCTTACAGCTAGGACTGTGCACTCTGCCATGTAGGACTGTTTCTGTTTGGAGAATTCTGTACTTGGAGATAGATATTGATCTTCGTTTGGGTGGCCTGATCATTGGGTAGGGACAGGTTTGCTTGTAGGCATCTCATTATTAACATCTGTATTCAGGAAGAGCTTAGCTGGGTAAGAGCTCGTTAGTAGAACTCATTTGGGGGCTCTGTTTTTCCTATTCTATTAGTTCTTAAGGTAGAGTTTTTGTCTTTAGAACCATTTGGGACCATTGTGTGTTTAAATTTCATGCTTTCTACTTCCTGTGTAGGTGGATAAGGTGTCTGCATTTCGTCTTGGCAAATCATATCTGTGAGCAATGGTAGTGTTAGACTATTTCCAAMCTTTCAGACTGATATAATAGGATAATTCCCATTGCTGTAGAAGTGATGATGGTGAGATCTGAGATCCAGTGGATTTGTCTTTAACACAGGTCTGCTCTGTAACACAGTAACTYTGGATGGGGTCAATACTGGTTCAAGAGCTTTTCAGATGCCTCATGCTACATACCTGATCTTCTGCCCGGATAGTGTGAGATGCAAAAGGAGACACTGGATATTCTAAAGTAGTGATATTAGCATGTGAGGATCCAAGTATGGAGTATGTAACAACTGTCAAAGGCTGACAGAGCAGTCTCTATAGTAGAAATGTATACAATCACAAAGTTATTTGATTCTAGAGCTCTTCTTCATTGTGGGATTGCCTCTTTTAATTGAGCAGGTTTTCCATGGCTACAGCATTTCCTTTTAAAAAACAGAAAGTTGTCTTGGACAAACATCTCTCATCATCATCATCAAACCTTTCTCCTACAGAACAAATGTCCGCTGAGGAAAGTATCTTTCCTCCAGCTAGGTGATAAATAGTTTAACACCAGAATGCTTGTTGTTGGCTCTTCTTTTTGCCTTTTTTTTTTTTTTCTGGAAATCTTGTGCCATAAACTAAAGTAAGCGGTATGTTTTTTTCTTGCCCCAAAATACTGGCTCCAGTGATAAAATCTGAATTGTTCAGGTCAGGAGGCTATTCCAAAGGTACTGATTTACTTTTGGGAATGTTCTCTTGAAGTATCTACCTTTCTATCACCCATCTTTATGATACTACCTCTATGCACTKAGAGGGACTTTGCCATGTTCCTTTTGGACATACTTCTACATTGCTACTCGGGGGCTTCTGGTATGTCTTCATGAGCAAATATTATGTCAGGTTCACAACAATATTTCCAAAGTCAGCATCTGTGGCCTGTGCTYGGAAGCAGCGCTTCTACCCAGCCTGCTTCTCTTCTTTGTACTCTCATGGTCTCTTGCAGACCTGCAGTCTTTCATGTTGGGAGGCAACAGCAAAGGTGGTTTCAGTAACTGATGAAGACCAGGCACATTTGCCTGCTCTTAACCCCTTCCTCTGATTGATGGTATTTGCTTTCCTCTTGTCATGCTCCTGACTGTGTGCCATCTTGGGCTAGCAAGCTTCTAGCTAAGTGATGTATTGCGATTCAGCACAGTCAGGAAAAATTTTCTGTACCTTCACAGGTCATCAGGTAGCAGTAACAAGAAACAGCAATAATGCATGTGGTGTTTAATGTGTCCTACAAAACCCTGGTTCTTTCTGCCTCTCAAGCTGAAAGTCAAGGCACAGGAAAACTATTGCTGCCACTAACTCATTTTATTTTAACCCTGCTTCCAAATATGTGGCATTGCATGCTTCAGATGATACCACATGCACAGTCCAGGCTCTGTCTAGGCTGGCTGACAGGCTCTGTCTAGTCTATTGTTGACCTCTGCAATAGTCTATGCAGAGGTCAACTATTTATGTGCATGTCCCTCTATTTTTGATGCCTGCATATGAACTGATTGCCCTGGGTTTTTGCTGCCACAACAGAGATGTGTGCACGGGCCAGCAGAGCTGAAATCTGAGGCAGGTCAACAAGTTACCCCTAACAAAGTCAGCATCTTTCTATTGGCTTCAGAGGAAACACAGGTGACTGAGTAGCAGATATTACTGTCAGATCACACCAGTCAATCCTTTGTGAAGGATTCAGAGTACTCACATTTGTAAAGGTGAAGAGGTGAGCTGGGGAGTCTGCAGCCATTCTCCAACTTGAGCGTTGCTGACATTGATCAGGAGCCATTAACAGACCTCTGCAATATGCATCGTCTTCTAAAATACCCTATGGCCTCATTTTTAGACATTGTTGATGGATTTCATTCCTGCATTCTCTGTGGGTGGGAGAAAGAAGCTAAAATATCTCTTTAGAGTCCACAGGAAAGTGAGTGGCACTCAAGAGACTAGGACAGTCCTTTGGACTTTTAATATTGCAAAAACATCRTTCAGATATCATCATATTTGCCTATGGCAACATTGGCTACCCTGAGACAGGTTACAGCAGTCTCTGTGAGCTGTTGCTAAAGTTTARAGACAGTAATTGTGTGTCCTGTAACCATTCATTCCTTGTTAGGAGCTCAGGCTCTCTGGATAGGCAGCAAACACAGAGAGTTATTGAAAAAAATCCCCCAAAAAAGGGGAGACTTAAGCTGTTTTCTGATAGATCTCTCTTTTGGGATAGGAGATTAGGACCAAAGGAGATAAGTATCAAAAATAAATCTCTCTCAGACTATGCCATACAGTAAAAGCAGAGTCAAATACAAAGATCAGGATCTTTGTTTCATTCTTACTTGAGATAAACTGCTTCTGAAAGTGACAGATTTACAGTACTGGTCCAGCGTGATTTGGGCTTGTCTGCACAGTGTATTTACATCCAAAGTGCAGAGTAGCTGTGCATGACACTGTCCTGACAGGGTTCGTATAGCAGAATTGCACACGGTGAGGATCTTCTCCTCCTGGGCTCAGTGTCAGTCTGTGCCCATCTCCCTGGTATTTAGCCACTAAGCAAAACCKGAGGGAAGGCTCCAGCTGAGCTCTCCATGGTGCCAAGGCCTTGGTGGAGAGTTCCAGTAGCAAAMAAGGCAGCTCAGCAAGGAGCATGGTCTTTAAGTTTGATTTGGTCAGATGCCCTACAGGTGYCCTAGAAATGCTTGGATGCCCTAGGGAGAGTCATAGGTTTGAATGACTTCACTCTCAATTTGTTAATGAATAACAGAACTTTTCAGAAATTTCTGTTTTCCTCTTCTCTTGGGCCTTAATCAGATTAGCATAAACCAATTTGCTAGTACGAAGTGAATCCAAGTCCCTAGTACCAAACTAATGATAGAAAATTTGCCTTTCGGTGATACTGATCCTGTTAAGTATTTGTTTCCCTTCCAGACCTGAATCTGATCATCTAATTTGTCTTGTTGAATCATTTCTAATTGAGGTCTCTCCCTGTTTTGATTGCTTCTTTATTGTGGAAGAAGAACGACCTTTGGAGTTCTTCCTACCAGGCGCTTTGGCCCGAGTTGGAGATGGCCACAGCCCAAGAATTTCTCTTGGAACGGGCTGATGTTCACGTAGTGTTGAGCTGGTTAGGAATATCCCTGACTGGCTGATGAACAATCTCCCTATTAGCACAGGCTATTTCAGGGTGATTATATTCTTGAGTAGGAGAAATCACTGCTTCTAACTTCTCCAGTGGCCTGACTGGACCCAACAGCTCATTCTCTGTGAGCTTCTCCTGTCAGTGATCCAGCAGATGAAATGGATTCTGCTTAGCCATCTTTTCCCATGAGGAACTAGACCTGGCTGTTGAATTCTTCAGTGCTGAAATAGAGTTTGCCCCTCTTGCGTGATGAATTTGTAGAAAACTGCCATCCTTGAGTAGCTGGACTAGATGGACATCTTTCTCATAAAAAATGCTCGTGGATTGAGGTTTTCCTTAATGTTGGGAATATACAATAAATAAATAAAAAGCATCATCATGAATACATATGCTCCCTCCTTCCTTCTCTAGTCTGCCAGACCAGGTTCATATTCCCCAAAGACAAAATCTTTTTGGTGCCGTTCATGCTGGACCTATGGGTATTTGAGCAATATTGTGTGTCTGAGAGCATGAAAAGACTATGAGAAAATCAGAGCACTGTGGACCTAAAAACTACTAAATTGAACCCAAGTTTAAACTTCAGTTTAAACTTTTTCCTTCCAGTTTTCTGTTTCCTCATGTCGAGCTTGATGAAAGTTTATTGGAGCCAAGTTATGATAACAGTTCACATGACCAAGAACTGTAGGATGAAGAGATATGATTTTATTCCTACAGTAGAAATGGAAATGGAATGATGTTCATCTAACCTTGGTCATTGAAAGCTTAATATCCCATCCAAATCATCTCAGATTCCTGTATATCAACAGAGGTATCTCAAGAGGGAAGGTCCTCTTATCTTAAGATAAATGTCTAAGACCTACAAGCAAATAGTTCTTTGGAATCACCAGTTTCTCTTCTTTCACTGCACAGGTGCTTAGATGAGTGAGTTAAACTGGATGCAGCTTTACCAGCAAGAGTAGGGGAGTAAATACTGCAACAGTCTCTCCTGCTGTCTTCCAGCACCGTTATTGTTGACTTTTGATATGTTGTATGACATTTGTTATAGATCAGTGGGGATATTTCATTGGCCTGTGCTGTGTCAAGGTGAGATTCTTTGGATAGACAAAATATTGATTTTGTAGTAAGCTGCTGATCCTTTCTAGACTTTTTTTTTAATAGTTCTTTATCACAATCAAAATGAGTCTGCATATGCTGTGCATCATAATTCAGTCACTCCTTGTAATATTTAATGCTTCAAATGTAATATGTTCATTTAAAGATATTATAAAACTCCCCACCAGTCTCAGCTGAACCCTGAACGAGGAATGATACCAGTCAAGCAGCAGAACTGTTAGGTCATTGTCCTAGCGAGTCTCCTACACTTTTTTGATTTCATCAACTATTAACAAAGTGTTTTCCATTTGTTTTCTATCACTGCTTAAATACGAATAATCACATGGGATATTGGTTTCTGAGTCTTCTCAGTCCTCAGTTTTGTGACGCCGTTTAGTTCATGTGAATTAAGCAGCAGGCCTAACAGACAAGGATGCTAAAAAGAAATAATAGCTTTTCCAAACTAACTGATATAACTGGAAAAATAGAGAAGCTCTATGGTTCAGAATCCCTTCATCAGTCTGTAAATCTGTATCTTTTTCTGTTGTATGTTAGCTTAGTAGCAGTATTGCTAAAGACAGATGGATTTTCTACACAAGGGGACATGTCTTTAAATGTCTGCATTTTTTCCTAAGCCCTTCATTCCTGGTCTGAGGCAGAACTATTCATAACCCTCCTCTGGATTCTTCTACCATTCTCTTTTTGAGACAGATACGGTTGCTAGAGGTGCACTTTATGGTTTGTATGCTGATGGGTTCTTGTTTTCATTTTGTGTTTGATTCCTTACTACTAATTCCTAGTGCTGACATAGCCCTTTTGTTTGTGACTGAGCACCAAATCAATACTGTATTTCTCTTTAACTTAGAATATGTGGTGATGAAATAGACGGCGGTACAATGACCATCCAGAAAGCCATACAACTTCTGTGCTCTTCTGATGACAAATACCAAGCTATGGGTGCTTACTACCTCCAGCACACCTGCTTCCAGGACGAGTCTGCCAAGCAAGAGGTGAGGTGACTCCTCTATAGCTCTTCAGTCACGTTGTATGTACACACTGGTTGGAAGAAACCAGTGTCCACCAGTGCCTAGCACCCATACCTCCTCTTGATTTTGGTTACAGACTCTCAGACTTTGTTAGGACCACACAGGAATTAATTAAGTGGATTTTTGAACTATTAGTGGCTACTTTCTCTTAATAGCAGTGGGGTCAGGGTTTTAACACAAGGTAATAGTTACCAGATAGCAAAGGAGACTGTGGCCACATTATCACTCTAACCCTCTGTGACAGAGACAGGCGGATTTGGGTGACAGGAGAAGCCACTCAAGAAGCCTCCTCTCCTCTTGGAACCAGCTACACCTGGTTTCACGTGAATTGTCTGCTATATCAGAGCTGCAGGGTCTGAGTCATACCAGCTTGCTCTGAATCCTGCTGCAATCTTTTCACTGTGTGTTGCTCAATGACGCTTGAACCATCCACCTAATCCACTGAGTTAGCCAGTGGTCATGTATAAAGACACTTAATCAAACAGAAGTGCTCTTCATAACACAGCTTATTTTTCTTTTGTTCCTGCTCTCTAATTACTATTTTTATGGCAATACACAGCAAAAGAGGCAGCTTAAAGGATGGATCTACTGTAGCAACACTCTCTTACCAAAGTTTATCCCAATCCTGGCCTGTTTGCAGTCATGTAAATGTAGTTTTCTCAAGATGGCATCTGTATAAACATGGCTTTCTATTTTCTGGCATAATGGTGAAATCAGGCTGGCACAGTGCATGAACATAACTTTGTCCCCAGTGCAGCTGAATTGAGTGCAAGACCCCTTGAGTTCATTATAGTCACTAACTGTGGTGCGACCTCTCCCTTCCTTACCATTCAAAAGGCACTGGCCTGCCCCATGGCTTCCCAGAAGAAAAGGATGTGTCAGAGCAAGTATACAATGAGTCATCTGAACACATGATTGTTTTGTTTCTTTTGTAAAAGGCGCTTGTTCATTATCTATTGTCAGCACATCTTCAGCCAATAGGTTGGTTTGTGCAAGTAGGAGCTCCACTGAGACTTATATCTCCAGTAGACCTGGCACAGGAAGGAATCCTATGGCAGGAAACTTTATTATTTCACAAAACCTCAGGTGATGGAATTCACATTCCACAGCATGTGTTTTATTTCCTTTAGGTCTGGATTCACTTCCCTTTCCAGTGTGGCCTGATGTACCTTCCCATTTTGGTACTAGAATATGACCCATTACTTCTAGTTGACCTCCAGGGCATTTACACTGTACCACTGCCACCCCTCTAGCTTGACCTGTGAATTTAGGATGTAAATAAATTATCATGTTGCATTATTATATTGCTATAGATGTTTTTTGCATATTTACAGGCCTCCTTTTCATCTGACATAGACAGATAGAGGTGGGAGTTTGTGGGAACAAACAGTTTTGTATTAGTGAAGGATTTCTTCCTTGGCTCCTATGAATACATTATAAAAAGCTGAGTTTTAATCTCTAGGGCAGCACCAGGGTACCCACCACCTTTGGCCTGAACAAACACATTGTTTGCAAGCTCTACCTCTTCTTTACTGCCAAGAATATCTGACTGTTACAGTTTTCCTTCTCTGAGCAATGTTCTGCACACCTCGTTGATGGTGGCATTTTTTTTTCGTGGCACAGGTCTATCGTCTGGGGGGAATCGCCAAGCTTGTTGAACTGCTCCGCAGCACAAACCAGAACGTTCAGCGAGCAGCAGCTGGAGCCCTCCGAAATTTGGTCTTCAGGAATCCAACCAATAAGATAGAAACACGACGGCAGAATGGGATAAGGGAGTGTGTCAGCCTTCTCCGCAGGACGGGGAACACAGAAATACAGAAACAATTGACAGGTGCAGTGCAAACGGCCAAGGTCCTCTCGGCTGGCGTCAGCCCAGATATTCACTACACCAGTCTTGAGTCCCCCAGGAGTTCACCTACCAGCAAAGATCATGAAACTCCCTCTCTGTGGTCTGTTTTGCTCAGGATTTAGAGGCCATATCAGAAAGAGGAGGATTTACACTCCCACTCCTGCTGCGTGAAGGAACTTTTGCTCAAAGCAAAAGGCAGTGGAGATCCTGGTCCTTTTCTATCCTGCAGGGACTTTCCATGCCACAAGTGTCCGCTGGGCTTGTGTCAGCCCCAGATTTCCCTCCATACCTGTAGTCACCAAGACATTCTCATGCCTTCCTGCAGCCTTGGCCCCTGTGGTCTTCCCAGGGAAAGCCCGAGGCACTGGTTACCCTCAGAAGGATGCGCAGGTTGTATGGATGGTGCCACAGCTTTTCTTGAACGATTCAAGATACTTGAAGGATTCAGAATCTTGAAGGATTCAGGTCATCCTCAGCAGTGCTTGAGATCCTGGGTTTGAACCTTCACTAGGTCTCTGAAGAGATGCCTTTCCCTCGCTAAATGTGTGTCAATAAATACCAATTTTGGCAGGAAGAATACCCAGATGCCCACCTGCATGTGATAAAAAGGTCCCTTCTGCCTTTCTCCTATTGGGATGGACAGAGAATAGGGCTTAGCCTCTGCCCCTCATTAGTTCAAAGAGGGTGGCGTGAACAAGGATTTTGTTGCTGAGATTCACTTTGGTCTAAATAAAGTTTCTACTGCTTTGTGACCTTTCTGCTAGAGCTTGTCTCCTGTTTCCTTTATAGGACTGCTCTGGAACCTCTCTTCCACTGATGAATTAAAAGAAGAGTTGATACAGGAGGCCCTCCCTGTGTTGACAGACTGTGTTATCATCCCTTTCTCTGGCTGGTCTGATGGTGGCTGCAACAGAACAAGAGAAATTATTGACCCAGAAGTATTCTTCAATGCTACAGGGTGTTTGAGGTGAGTCATCAAGCAGGGATTTGCTGTTGACATAAGCTGAAGATGTCTAAATCCCCTTACAATAGCTTCATTAATAGATTTACAGTGAGTGTTTTTACATATGCTTGAGAAAGTTTTCCTGAATAGAGTGAGTAGAAAAACTTGAATGTGAAAGACTTTTTTTAGCAGGACAATATCTTCTCACTCTCTTTTTTTTTTTTTCTCTTCAAAATTATTTTGTTCTTGCAAAGTCTCTACCCAAAAAATACAAATTGCTTTGTTGGTAGAGAGTTGCAATACTGACCACTAGTGTTCAGCTTAGACCAGGAAACTTGGCAGATTTTGCCCATAGAGTCCAAGGTTTCCAAATACAATTTTGTTTGATTGCTAGAAAAAAAAAGTCCATTTTTTTTAGGTGATAAAAGAAAGAATTCTCTATGCGGAGAAAACAGGCATTTTCAAAATGATTATAATTGACTTTAATAACTGTTTAACTACAAAATACTCTCATTGCCCTAGACCTTTCCTAGCACTCATTGACATTCACAATTTTACTGTCTATCAGCTTGTTTCAGCAGATGGGTCAGCTACAAAATGGGAGGTGCATATCAAGCCTGGAGTAGGTTATCTTTTCACAGGAAAGCCACAGTCCTTTTGTAGGAGATCTTCATCCTGACTTGCTGTTTCTCCTACCATCCTCACTGGGAACAAGTRGRAAARRAAAAAAAAAAAAAAAAAGGCAGTATAATTAGGTACTTTCATCAACTGAAGCTCTCCCCGAGGGAGCGCAGAGCCGACCGCACCCTTACCAGACATGCAGCTGGTAGGAGCTGTATCTGCTTATGAAACAAAATGGGTGAATACAGTAGGGGCCTTTGAGACTTGATAGCATCGTCTTTGGAGGCTGGGAAACGTGTCTGAAAGACAGTGAATGCAGCTCCTTTCTCTGTCTTGGAAGAGCCTTTCCTGTGCAATTGCATGTTAGGGTGAATGGTATATGTTGCACGTATGAGATATACGATGTGATATATATAAATTAGATGATCTCCACTTACGAGATCATCTAAATTCACCTATGCCACAAGGTAGCCCATTAAAGTGAGGAAAGGAGTATGATAGAGTCTATAGAAAGGGCTTTTAAGGTAGCTTAACTCAAGGCAGGCTCTGTCTTCTGAGACTTGTTTATAGCAATCTGTGACACTGATATATGACACCGCCACTAACTAATATCCAACTGCAGGTCAGTGAGGGAGCTCCCAGGGCTCAGGAGCTCCCAGAAGAAGGAAAGCAARGTGGTTGATTCTAGAGCCCCTGCTCCACAGCCAGGAGAGTTGTGACTCATTACACTGCAACACCATAACGCAGGGATGAGAACAGCCTTGGGTTTGCCCCGAGGTCGAGCCATTGCTGCTCAAGCATTTCTGGATTGCAGATGAATTCATGTTAATGAGGAGGCTGCAAATCACAGTGAACATCAAATCCAGTTCTGGGATGCCTGGAGTGATTATCTCACAGCAATTGCCAACCTCTCTTGTTTTTCATTTGCAAGCGACAAGGCATTAAAACAGGAAATATATATATATATATATAAAAGAGCATTTCCTTTTGCTGGAAAAACTCCCTTGTCCTGGCAGCAACCCGCCAGAGTGCTCAGGAATGTGCTCGGCACCCTAGTCCATCACTCTGGTCAGAGTTCTCGCTGCAGTTCATCATACTTGCCAGTGTTTCCTATGCAAATTTCTGTTGACTCTGTGTAGCTCTGTGGTCACAAACATTTACACATTCCTGATTTTCACAATAATTATAGGTGGTCTTTAGTCATTCTCTTTGGAAACACTTCCAAAGAGGCAATCAACCTGTGCAACATCACATGCATAGCCTCTAAGGCATGAAAACTATTCATGATAGAAGAATGTCTTCTATATAGAGCTCTTTAATAGGTCATTTTCCCAGATGAAAGCCAAATAAAAGAGCAACATGACAGCTAGGCAGGCTCACAGAAGACCTACAAAATAAAAGCAATGCACCACCTTGCTGAATTCTGAAAAACAAAAACAGAAAACAACTTGAAATTCAACCAGAGGCATTGACGAAGCAGCGTCGATAAATGTTATGAGTGAGCTCAACTAATCCTCTTTCCTTCTTCTCTCCTGATATGTTTTGCAATGTCATCCTTCAGAAACTTGAGTTCTGCAGATATGGGACGCCAGACGATGAGGAATTACCCCGGCCTGATTGATTCAGTCATGACTTACGCCCAGAACTGTGTGGCTTCTAACCGGCCCGATGATAAGGTATCAGATGCTTCTTCCAGACTGTCTGCTAGAGTTCAGGCCTAGCAGACTCACAGTTAATAACTGCAGCCTCAAGAATATCTCAAAACCCCTTTCAGGGTCAAATGCAAGGGGCAACAGGGCTCTGTGCTCCTCCTTTATATTGTGACCTATTGTAGGACAGCAAAGTCTCCATGCTGTTGATCTGAAGAAGATACGGGTTTTGCAATTTCCCTTCACCAAACACAGAGCCATAGAAAAATATATGGTTTCCTGAGCACATAGTATGCTTCGCTACCTTGCCCTCCCTCCCAGTGATCTTTCTGGCATCTTGACCTACATCCCTTGGTCTACCTGTTACACATGTATTCCTCCAGCACGACTTAAGTTTATAAAATCCAAATTGACATCGCACTTAGGAAGAAGCCAGAAGCTGGCACCAATCTCCACTCCCCGAACTGTGATTCTGGTCATGGTGTCTAAGTGGCACTGGAAGTAATTGCATGTCTGCATGTTTTGGTGATGGCTACAGGTATCTAGCAAATATCCAGCAGTATCACATTTGCTAATTGTTCAGTCACAAGGCTCTATCACCCTAGTTCATGACTAGTTCATGACTACTCTACATCCTTTTAATGGGATCCTTTAAATATGTCATGGTCTCTATCCTCTCTGTAGTTATAGCAGATATTGTCCCATCTTTCTGTCTAATGTAATGCTTGCATCTTTCTTCTGGTGGTGACTTCAGTCTGTGGAGAATTGCATCTGCATCCTGCACAATCTCTCCTACCGCCTGGATGCTGAAGTTCCTAACAAATATACTCAGCTCAACCACATGGCCCGGAGTGTTTATATGGACAAAACTCTCACAGGCTGCTTCAACAGCAGGAGTGGCAAAATGGAGGTAAGAGATGCCGCAAAGGGCCTGGGAACGTGATGTTCAGCCCCAGGCACAGGCTGCCAGCAAGGAGCAGGATCTGAACGTGCAGTCTCTCATCTCTCTGTAGAATGATGAGTATGGCGTCCCCCTTCCTGAGGAGGATTATAAACCTAAAGGACCCAGCTGGCTCTACCACTCAGATGCCATCCGCACCTATCTGTCCCTGATGGAGCACAGCAAGAAGGATGCCACTTTGGAAGCTTGTGCTGGGGCCCTGCAGAACCTCACTGCAAGCCGAGGGCTGGTGAGCTCTCCTTTTTCTTCTCCATTACATGTGTTTAAACATGTCAGCACTTCATGGTAGTCAGAAGAAAAATGCTCTTACAGAACTTGAGGGCCCTTATTGCAATTCTTTCCACATCAGGTGCTCCAGCTTAGGTTTTTGTATATGAACTCCAAAAATATCATCTCATGGGGAGGTAGAATTACTGACCCAACGGATGTGCTCCATATCTATACACCTTTCCAGGGAAACCTCCGTATTTCCTGTCTGCTGGTCACAAACCAGGCATCTGCTGATACTGGTCCTCTCACCCTATGTCTCCAGTGTGGGTGTGCCCAGAAGTACAGATGTGGACAGTTCTCATTAAATTTTTCCACAAGAGAAAAAGAACATGTCAGCTGCCTGTCTGTGTTTTTATAGTGGGAGGTGGCTCTAATAACAGGGTGGGTTGTCCTGTGGATTGTAGATCATGCTTACATGGGAGGTACTTACAAAGTAAGCATCACGAGTGCTTCTACTCCTCTTGGTATGGCAGCATGGAGGCGATACGGGCTGTATAACGCTGTGGGTATTGCAGGGGCTGGGGCACGGGAAGCACCACGTCGCAACAGCATCTCTGTTTGCAGTGCCCAATATCACTACGGCATGTCCTCGCACGCTGTCTTCGTGTGGACAAACCCCAGCTTGCCTGTTTGTGTCGAACTTCATCAATTCTAATTTAAATAAGATGGCTGGGTAGATAAACAGATAATTATTTCATGTATAGGAGAGGTGTGTCACGTGTGCAACGTGTTCCACCCAGAAGCACAGACTGACTCACTGAAGGAGCCGTTGCTGCCAGGATGACATTAAACTGCCAGTGCCAGTCTCCTCCTGGGAGCTGTTCTTATAAGTCCTTCAATGCAAAAATACTTTTTTTTTTTTTTTTCCAGTTTAAGTAAATGGTATCACTAACAACAAAAGAGAGGGAACCTGCCATGACATGAGGCAGACCTGATTGGAGAAATGGGGCTAAACCTGTGTACTACATAAGAATGAAAAGAATTTCAGCAATTAAATAATTTTATTAGAAAAAAAATGTCTTTTTAAAGTGGAAAGAAAGCAATCAAACCGAAATTATTGACTGAGATAAAATAACTAATTTTAGCCTTCTGAAGAGAATAAGTGGAATTTGCAAGAATGTGCAGAAGTGGCTTTTTTCTTTCAAGGTTCTCAGTCCAACTCAGATCTGGAGTTGCAATGGTTTTTATCACTGAAGGAAAAAAGGAGACTGCTGAGAAACTTGCCAAGTGATGTTATTAACCCTGTAGCTTATTGAGGAGGTGTCTGGATCTCTTCACAGCCTCAGCTTCACACATCTCAAATTGCTGTTGTGAATCCTTAACACAGCACATGYGCCTTGGAGCGTGGGAGGGAAACTGGATCTCAGCCCAGTGGAAGGGGGTGGCCTCCTAGCTCTTTCCCTCCATCCTCTTGTTGCTGTTGGTGAATGTTTGTCACTCTCTGGTGGTTCGATTATCTCCAGCAACCTGTCTAGTGATGCAATAGCTGAGAAAATCAGCTTAAACTCTACCAATAACTGGACAACTTATTGTGTTTCAAAATTCATGAGCACTTGGTTGCCTCAGTGCAACCCAAGGATCCTCTAGATGTACATTACAAAGCATGAAATTGTGATGCCAGACATGCATTTTTTGGCATTCAGCTTGGTTCTTAAATGTATCACTAGCTCTTGCTGCTCTGTAGAAGTCTATATTTTTATGGCATGGCAGGTTGCTAAGTCAGGGCAATGTAGACATGAAGGTGAAAATTCTCCAGCTGATGGAAATAATAAGTTGGGTGAACAGCTGTTCCCCTTTCAGGCCTCCAGAAAGAGGACAGAAGTACAAGTCATATCACAGAGGATGAGTTTCCAATGTGCTTAGCTTATCAAGAAGAGGAGTGAATGACAAAGTAGATGAGATTATGACAGCAGAAGAAGGTAGTATATGGATGCTTGTTTTATAGTGCAGACATGTTTCACTCCRTACATTGTTCCAGTTGTGTTCTTCCAGTATTAGAAGTCATCAGACATCTCTGTTCCATCTCCTAGATGTCAAATGCCATGAGCCAATTGATCGGTATGAAAGAAAAAGGTTTGCCTCGTATTGCACGACTCCTTCAGTCCAACAGCTCTGAAGTTGTCCGGTCTGGGGCTTCTTTGCTGAGCAACATGTCCCGACATCCTATTCTCCACAAAACCATGGGTAAGTAATTTCCAACACAGAGTATTCAAAAATAATGTCTAGTTTCCACTCTTCTAATATCTGCCCACTCCATCTTGTAAACCCCCCAGGCAGGATTCAGACAAGCACCCAAAAAGGACATGTTATTTGTTCCGGCCAAACGGACCTTTACACCTCATAGAACCATGGAATGCTTAAGGTTGGAAGGGACCTCTAGAGGTCATCTAGGCCAACCCTTCTGCACACACAGGGTCTTCTAGAGCATGTGGCACAGGGTGGTGTCCAAGCAGATTTTGAAGATCTCCAGAGAAGGAGACTCCACTACCTCTCTGGGCAACCTGTTCCAGTGCTCTGATATCTGCTTTCTAATAAAATGTRTTGTATTGCAAAGTCCACATAGGGAATACCGTATGCTTATGTATATGTAATGACAAATCTGTAGAGTCACTGAACTGCCAYCTGGATAAGTCTTTTGAGGACTGAGTTGGATTTGATTACCCTGATGCATTGGCTTTCAAATTAATAATGGCCTCTGTACTGTTACTGTGCAACATTATTAGTGTCTCTTCCAGAGGATAATAGTGCATTCTTGCATCAAATTGTGCCTACTCAAGTAGTATTGTTCATTCATGTCAGATTTTATTTAAACATTGATTGAAACATTTCACCTTTTTAGCTCACCAGGTTCTTCCAGATGTATCACGTCTCCTATCATTCCAGTCCGGAAATACCAACAGCTATGGAGAGATCATGACATCAGCCTGTTACACTCTGAGGAACCTCATGATGTCCAACCCACACCTGGGAAAGTCTTACTTGACAAGCAACATGCTAAATAATGTAGTAAGCCTGTGCCGAAATGGGTGAGTTTGGAGCAGAAGTCAGAAAGTGTCATGTGCATCCTTGAGGCCATGAAGTCTGTGCAAAACCAGATGAATTCCAGAGCCTCTGGAGCCCCAGTTYAGAGCTTTAGGGACTGAGTAAAACATTTTTCTTTCATTATCCTTGTAACTGAGTTGAAAATGTTCTGTGATATACTAACAATAGTTAGTAAACACAAATTCACAGCATTAATTCGTTGGTAACAGACATGAGCCATCCAGGGTGGGATTTGTAAAGGAAACTCAGGAAAATTCTCTGGTTGAGTTTAAGGAAATTCTAAAAGGAACTGAGAGACTAACATTTTATACTCCTTTAAAAAATGACAACTCTCACTACAAGGGATGTCAAGCATGCAACCTGATGCTGTAGCACCTGGGTTTCTGATCCATAGCTTCCCACAATCCTTATCACGAAGGTCAGGGGTGAGATTCAAGCACTGTCGATATGCTCCGATCATGAGAACGTAATGCATCATACCTAATTGAGATGATACTTATAATTTTAATGTTCAAATTTRTTCATCTTTCGATTGGAGCAGGGCAAAGACATGGTAAAAACAAAACTGTGATTAAGTATACATATATATATATACTTATAAATACTTTCTCTGGTCTACTCATATATACTCCAGGAAGAGCAACAACTGAGTGATCCCAGAATATTTTATGCACTATTTCTCTATTATTTGTTTTGATTTTTGATGATAATAATTCTGTCCTGCTAGCTGTCTATTCTCCTTACATGACAATGCAAAAGACTGTCAACTCTTCCCACATGATACACTTGTTTCTGGCCAAATTGGTATTTGACTTACACCCTTTGGCCATGTAATCCTTTTCCTAGATTTTCATCTCTCCTACTGTCTTCACTATAAAATATCTTGTGCAAAAAACAGCCATACTAATAATAGAATAGACATTCGCATCTCCTCTCTATTATCCTTTGACAAACACTTACAACTTGCCACATGTTCCATGGTGACACAGAGAAACAGTTTCTGGCAGTTTTCTCTTTCCTTAGTTTGGACCTCAACCAATAACTGTTGGTTAATTTGCTACTTTTATAGGCTTCTACTCTACTACAAGCCCAACTAACATCATACCCTCCCTCTTCTAAGCCTGTATTCATTGTTTTGGATGAAGGCCCTGCTTCAGTTCTCCCAGACCAAACATCAGCTAATTTGCTCRCTCAGCAAAGTATTGCACAACTTGGGTAGTATACATTTCAATTGTCTTGGCTGTTTCATGTCATGAGCTTTGTTTTCAGTGACTCAYGGAACTGTGTGAGGAATTGCAAAACTCCTAGAATGTCTTCAGTGTGTTCCTCCTATCTTAGTCAAAATTCTTTCTGAGAAACTCCATGGTTCTTATTACATTGAAAACGTGAGTTGTTCCCATTTCTTCATGACCCATTTCTGTCCCCAGGACTTTTTTTCTCCTGCTCCTTTCTGATGAAAAAAAATGCCAGCAATTTACACCCAAGATTAATCTTTACTTATTCCAATCATCATTTTAGATTGTCCTCACAGAGCAAATGTGAAGGTGGTCTCTCATCTAGCAGCTCGGGTCTGCTAATTCACAAACCAGCTAACTTTGTCCACTTCTCTGCATCGACTATGAAGAGAACATTATAGAGTAGAATTTGCTCAAACTTCTACTTTAGAAAGAACTGAACCTAAACTGACTCCCCAAGAGTAATGGCTAAATCCATCAACTCTGTCAGTGACTGTTGGCTAGGCTAACTTTGACTGCATGTTGTCTATACAGACACTTTTAATTATTTTAATTATTAAGATTAAGTTTGTTTTCATATTTTAGTATGAACTTCCAGGTTATAGATACGTAGATTATGAATCTTTCCCTCTTCCATAGTACTTTCTGATAGGTAATCCTTCATGCATTTCTCATAGTTGGGGTTATCTTTTTTCTTGCTGCCTCCTGTGACTATATTCTGAGCTAAAGGCATAAACCATTAAGCTGTTTTTCTGAAAGATGTGTTTTCTTCTCCTTCCTGAGGCATCCCAGTTAGATAATATTCTCAGTTTCCTGCCTATATGCTCATTYGTGATATGGACATGGTGATGTTTGTACACTCTTCATTATTTTTTTAATCCAAATTGCCAAATATATTGATTACCTTCCTTTTAGTTGGGGTTTCTGAAAAGCAAACTAATATTACTGTTTTATTGTGATGTCTTTCACCTTTTCTCTTCCAACTGTTTGAAATACATTCCTTTAGCCATCTTCAAACAACCTTATTTTTCTGATAAAATTATCATTTTTTTTCTCAATATGGCTGCACCAAAAGTTTTTCACCAGTCTTTTTCTATAAATTTAGAATATTGGATTTGCAGTTCTTCTCAGTCCCATTGTCACTGATTTCTTTCAATATCACTTTCTTTGTCCTTTAAGTTATCTCTTTTCTGTTACACAATTTAATTATGCAATTAAATTATATAATTGTGATCTACATGGGTGATGTTTGGATATTATCTTCAGAATCCTTTGGGTGATGATGACCAGGATAAATTTGGTAATTCCTGTTAGGCCAGAAGGCCGTTTGTACCAAATGTTGTGTATGTCAGAGAAATGCCCCAAAATTCCATCAATGGGGCTGTATGTTTGCCATTTTACACTCTATGTACAGAGTTTGCTGATTCCAAGTTGGTTTTGATAACAATTCTTCCTAGTGTCACATAGTATTTTGAGGACTTTTTTTTTTGTGAAGCTCTATCATGCTAGGGATGGTGTGGGAGCCAGGGATGGTCCAGAGCTTGATCTTGTACTTCGTCATCACTTCAGTTGTGACAGACTGGGATTTTAATGCTAAATCCCAGCATCTCTCCCAGTTAGGCCATAGTCCAGCAGATCAGGAGCAGCAATAAGAACCAACACAGGGTATTATATGTAGGTGTATGAAACGTTCCAAAATTATAGAAGATACTGTATATGAATCATGGTTTCAGAGCTGTTACGTGAGCAAGTATCTATTAACTTGTGCTGAGTAAGGACTTATGATTATTGTTGTTATTACTAATGTTCCCATCTCTTCCAGCCTCACCAGAGCCCTTTCCTGTATTGCTCTTCTGAGCAGTTCACCCATGCAGAGTTCAGAGAGGGACTGGCACCCTTTCCCTTCTCTTTCACTGTTTCCCAAATTTTGCACTTCAGAAATGGCCTTTCAGCTCATCTTAATCTCCTTATTCCATTCAAACCTTCCAATCCTTTTTTATTAGCTCCAGTTTGTTCCCAGGGGTCATTGTCACATAATACTACTGGGAGAGCAATGAAGGTTTGATTGGCAAACCTCGATGAGGACTAGGTAGCCCTTGAACAGAAGACAGGCTCGGTGAAGGGCTGTTACTAATGCGTACTGATATCTGTGCRTTGCTGCTCCATGCCCTGCCATAACTCACTGGGGTTGCTCTCATCTTCCCAGCTCCTGTCCAAAAGCAGCTGAAGCCGCTCGCCTCCTCCTGACGGATCTTTGGTCAAACAGGGAGCTGCAGAGCGTGCTCAAACAGGTAAGGGAAATACCTCTGCTTTTCAGCTGATGACAGAAAGCTGGTCTTGACTCACCAAGTTTGTGAGCTTGCAAAGGTCGCAGTTCAGAGCTAAATATGGGCAGTGGCCAGGGGAAGCCCAGAGCACCGGCACACCTAGCAGTGCTCTCAGCAAGGGTAGGATCACAGTAGGAGAAAGTGAGTTGCAAGAGCAGGTCCCCAGACTGTCTTTAGAGACTAAGCAAATGATGGTGTGTTTGGGTTGGCCAGTGCAGTACAGAGAAGTCCCTTGGAGCTTGTGCCAGCTTAGGCGGGCTCTGCTGTGATGCAGCCTCTTTGCTACAGGGATTAGAGCTGTTGTCTATGCATGCACAGCTCTGAACTAGGAACAGACCAGGTGCCTTYGTGCTAGCTTGGGAGATCCCTGCCTCCAGTCCATTGTGTAGGATGGGTATGCTTGTCCCAACAGATCTCTGGCAATATTTCTCCTCTCTTTCTCTGCATTTTCTTCTGTATCCATAATCCTACTCTGTRGTCACATCATCCTCACAGTCAGGGCAGTCTTTTGAAACAATGAGAGGAAGATTTACGTTTTGTTTTCCTCCCTGCACGAGAAGAAGGTGCAGAGCCASATGGGGTGCTGAGCCAGCCTTCCAGCTCTCGGTGCCTTCCTTTGAACAAGCTGGGTTTTTCCAACTCAACATCAACAGCACCTGCACAGAGTAAACAGCCAAGTTAAATGAAGTAACATCCACAAAGTGGATTCCCTGGGGATGGGAAGATAGAGAGTACCCAAATATTTTTATATTAATGGTTAGGGACTTTCTCCCTAGGAACTTGTGCAGCTTTGCGTCAGGCTCTGCTTAGGATGCCATGCCAACTCATTTTGATGTGACTGAGTCACTCCTGTATATTACAGAGATGTTCATTGCATGGATGTACATTAGAAAATGCATATGAAAGTCTGCAAGGGTATGTGCATCATGCATGTATCTTTTGCCATTTTTTTCTGGTACAAGGAATAGGATTAATTAACATTCAGTAAAGTCGTCCGGAAAGTTAGAGAAGTCCAGGTTTTAGCAAATGGAAAGTGATTCAAAGAAGATAAGGTCCATCAATAAGGGTGACTATCAAAGGCACATATCAAAGACAACAGAGGTAGAAGCAAACATGTTCTTTGTACAGAGGAGGAAGCACGCTTTTTTTTCACATGGAACAGCGAACAGCTCTTTCTCCTAACACTAGACTATCCGTTTGGAAACCGCCATGCATTCACGGAATTTCATATGCATCTGTTTTTCAGCAAGGATTTGACAAAAATATGATGGGATCTCTAGCTGGAACAACCTTCAGGACCCTGTCTTCCAGATTCTAGGAGCATTTCTATGTGTGTTTCCACTGCAGGTGAGAGTTGGGCCCTTGTCATCATGGGAAGGGAAGTCCTTGGGCGAAGGAACAGAGCATGAGCCACATGAGCCCTTTGCTTACAACCCCTTTAAATTTTTCAAAGGAATGCCTTAGAGAGTATTTTCATTCTTGTATTTTGAGTGGTGTTAACCAGAAAGTATGAGTAACATACAGCTAATTCCAGCACATGCTCTGACATTTGCCATCACCCTTAGGCATTTTATGATAATTTAAAAAAAAAAAAAAAAAAAAAAACAAGAAAGCCTCAGGTTAAATTTTGGAACAATATGCTACCATCTGAATGATCCCAACAGAGAAACCAGGTTAGAGAGATCAAGAGAAGAATTTTTAAGGCATCACTATGGCTTATTATTCAATATGAGATGAGGCCTGATTATATAAAGTACTTATGGTCCATAATTCTCCGTGAAGAGAACAAAGTTTAAGTAGTTTTGCATTTCTCAAATATCGGGGGTCTCTATGGTGGGGATTGAGATCATGCAAAATAAATTATTTGTTCCCTTCCTGAACATGATCTGTGTGATGAAGCTAAATATGATCTTGATATAAGAAAAGCAGATGGAAAAGCCAGATTATTTCCTATGGCCAGGAATGGATTTCACTTCTTGCTCTGCTGGGCTGTTTTTACTTCAAAACAGTCTGATCTGTGATGTAGAAGTCTAGAGGGGAAAGAAAGCACAGAAATTGAGGACAGACCAAATAAAAAGATTAAAAGTTAATTATGAATGTGAAGGAAAGATTTATTGAATGCTTAATTATCTGGGTTTTTCTTTTTCTCTTGTTTTTCTCCATTCAGAATTTGGATTTGGTTCATCTCTGGGACAACAACCCATGCAGAATTATTTAGGATGTTAAAGACATAGAGTGTTTCTGAGTTAAACTCAGCTGTAAAGCAAATTAACATGTGGATATCATCTGGATGATACTGACATTTTTAATCATTTTCTTCTTTCTAGAGGGGGAAAAGGGACTTTTATTAAGGTTATACTTTCTTGATGTCAATAATTATTTTTTTTTGCAAAAAGTGTGTCTGTGTAACTATGTATGTGTAGCTGTGTATGTGTGCATGCCCACAACATACATGTGCACATATGATGAGTAGGATCTTCCTACAAGCATAGTCCCCTGTCTTCCACTGAAAGTCAGTGTGAAAAGTGCCATTAACCCCCTTGCAGAGTTTTGACAAATTCCACCCTATCCATGCACCAACTACCACCTCACTAAATACTTGGCACAACCTGTTTTTACCCACAGGTATAAAATTACCAATGATATGTTAAATCTTCACCCCATTGCATATGGCTTTTATAAACACATACACACCACAGTGCTCTTCTTTAAATAAGGGAAAAAAAAGAAAAAAAGAAAAAAAAAAGAGAAAAAGCTTATTATACCTGACATTTATGAACATGGGCTTCTTTTCTGCTTTGGATTGTCCTCAAATGAGCTCTTATAGTTATTAGTGTTTTCTTTTGTGTCACATGAGTTCTTTATCTTAACAAGCAAATTCATGTCTGCAAACTCTTTCTGGGATCTCGATAATCATTCTCTGAAGCTATATGCTAGGGGCAACTATAACACATCTGCAGAGCATAAATATACTGGGCTCTSAAATCCTTTTGAGCACCAGAACAGTCATTCTGAACACCAGAACAACTCAACCTTGTGAAATATGTCCAATTCTTTCCTTTATAACACTGTACCTAGAT
The DNA here is from genome assembly GCA_003342815.1 of Eudromia elegans. NCBI lineage: Eukaryota > Metazoa > Chordata > Aves > Tinamiformes > Tinamidae > Eudromia > Eudromia elegans. The sequence goes on from PTEX01000282.1 coordinate 863,721, forward strand.
AAATGTTGCATTTGAGAAGCTATTTTTTCCCTGGAATTATTAACTGCCACACAGGGCTTGAATGCAAGGGATGTGGCATGTTTAATCATGTTTTGGTTTTGCTAATCAATGTAAAGAATTAGCATTAAAATGCAAAGGAATGTAAACAGTTGTGTGAAGTCAGATTTGAAAAAGTTTTATTTCTCAGTATCTTTAATGACCTGAATCTCTGTGTCCTGCTAAAGCTGCGAGAGGGGACTACAGAGGTCCTGTTAGGGAAACTCACCTTTTCTACCCGGCTGTGACACTAACCATGCCATGAAAGACCCTGACCAAGAGGGGACGTAGCTCAGAGCCACGGGATGGGACTCACTGTGTTTCTGAAYGCACTGTCCTGTGTGCAAGACTCCTTGGAAGGATGAGAGGCCACATGACACCATTTGGCAAACTTCAAATATCCAGGAGGCGCTTGGGAARGACAAATTATGGAATGGAGTCTTGGTAGGGAAAGCATTTTTTGTTTTGTTTTGTTTTGTTTTTTGAGAGGAAAGAAGGTAAAAGCAGGTGTCAAACTCCTGAGTTGCTGGAAGTCAGCAGAGCCTCATTCATCTTAGATAAGTGCTGTGGTTGTACCAGCTGAGGAGCTGTCCGTGAAGATCAGATTTATTCTGGTCTGGCTCTAGACATGAGAAGTCTGATGGCATTTAGCATGTGTCCACAGAGCGGGCCAGATGGAAATGACTTGCTGGATGGTTTTTCTCTTGGGCTACCAAGGGTGGCTTCATCTTTGTGCACCTTAATGAGCACCAGCTCTTTGCTTGTGTTCACCCACATTCGGCCGAGAGCTTTCTGTGCAGAGATCTCAGCCAAATGAAAGAGAATAAAGCACCTTTGAAGTGGAGAGCCAGAACCAGGTGAAGCTGGTAGRACGGTTTCAGTAGTAGTTAGGCAGCAGCAAAGGAGGCCCGTGGGCTTGCCCTTGCCATTCCTGTCAGGTGTTAAGGATTGGGATGCATCTTCTCAGATACCCAGTTCCAAACATTTTTCAGCAGGACCCAAGACCTTGGACGTCCAAAATGGCTGTAATATCAACAGGCAAAAGGTTTTAGTGTAAAAGTGTGTTGTGTGAAATTTTGCATTCAGATTTGTTCCTGTAATTACATGTTTTCAGCAGAAGTCCTGGGAGTTATTTTTTTTCTTTTCTTTAAAAGTAATTTGGAAAGCAATTAAAATTTGAACAAAATAAGCTAATGGAATGAGGAAATTCATTCTAATTGGCTGCTATTTAACTTTTATTTTAAAACAATCCTGCTTTCACTGGTAATTTAGTTTGCTATTACTATATAAGGCACAAAGAGCTGTAACTATATGATAATAGTATGACAATTACATCTTTTACAAGCACTGGAGATTTCATTAGTAGCTGTTAAACATGAAGAAACAGATACATCATTCACGTAAATTCTATCAAGTTCAGCAAACTGCTTTTGCAAGACCTAATAAAATAATAAATATAAAACCTATCTTCATCCACGGAGATCTTCAGAACTAGACTAGACAAAGCCCTGAGCAACCTCATCTGGCACCTTAGCTGGAGCAGGAGGTTGAACTAGATTCCATCCTAAAATTAGGATTCCATCCTAATTTTTTTTTCTGATGCTATATGGTACTGCTCTCATATCTCAGAATGAAGAGAGAGCAGTGTGCTGTGTAAATTTTAACCACTCTGTCATCCCAGGGCTATTTTGCAGCTATTCTTTCCCCAGGAAATTCTCTGATCACTTAACTATTTTCCTCCCTTTTTAAAATCCAAACCACGCGATCCACATCAGTGACATGACACTGCTGTCAAATGTTGGAGGAAGGAAAATTAGACGTATGGGAGTCCATAATGCTGTTTATAACAAGCAATTTCAGAATGTCCTTTTCCAAGCACCACTTTTACCAGGGGCAGAGCTCGACGCTGCAGTGAATGGATGCTCTTCCCACCTCCATTACTCTTTCCAGAGAGACGTTGCTTCTTAAAGGCATGTCTTTGTAGCATCCTCCTTGCTGAGCTCTTCTCCCCCTGTTGCTTGTTTGAGAGCCAAGGCAGGGCATAGCCCCAAACTGACTGACGAGGGCAGACCTGCAGCACATAGGGCACACTCTGAATCACAGCGATGCACAACTACTGARGAGGGGAGGACCAGAGCTAGCAGCACTGTTGGCTTGGCCAGCRGTGGAATTAATAGCAGTTAGGGCATGATTTGTGCACAGGACCTGCATCATGTAAATAAATACCATATTGTTTGTCCTGGGCATAGCAGAGTGTTTGGGTCTGTTTTCTCATAAGTGCTTTGTTTGTTTTGTTTGTGTAAAATCCAACCCACTCCAGCATTTCAGAAGCCTCATGGACAAGTAGAAGGCAGGAGGCAGTTTTATTCCTCTCTGACCACACATCAGTTTGAGACTAACTTTGCCTACCAGTCCATAGCTATACAGTGTATTCTGTAAGATATAGGTATGTGAGAATAATGTATCAGAGTTTTGTTTTGGCTGTACTGTATGTATTTGCTTCATTGGAAAAGCTGAAATCAATAAAAATTGCTGAAATTTGTTCAAGCTTCCCATATACTGTGTTTTTATGTTTGTTGTCTCGTCAGAAGGTCACATCCATTGGAAAAGTTTGTAAAAGCCCCTCGCCCTGCAGCAGTGTGATCTGTCCCTGACTCTCAGCCCTGGACTGCTCTGTCTTATGCCCGTCTGAGGAACAAGGCTGTAAATCCAGTTTCCTTCACCAATGCCCCTCGGTGGCAATCCTCAATGGGTTTCTTCCCCATGAACTTTCGCAGTCACCCCTTGAAACTGTGAACATTTTAAGTGCCGACAGGATCTTTCTTTCCTGTGCTCTAGGGATCTCCAGTTCTTTGTGGATGCTGAAAAGCCAGCACCTTTTTTTTGCTGAACCTGACCCCTGTGAATTGTGTTGGAAACTCCCTAGGTTTTATACTGAGGATGGGCTGATTTTGGTCCAGGCTGGAAAGTTCTGGTTTACAGACTAAACCCTTAGACAGAACCATCAGTTTGTAGGTGTGTCGACCTTCTCTGAACCTTTTCCAACTAAATTTTTTTTCCCTTCTGGAACAAGGATTCACTGCACACAGTGTGCAAAGTGTCATGGGTTCATGCAGGGATGTGGTGTCCACTTTTACATTCTTCTTCCCTACCAATTTCTAACTTCCACCTTCCTTTTTCCCTTATTTTTTTTCCACCAATGCTATGTATTAGGATGTATTGAGATGTCATTGGTATTGGGCTGTGTACCATAGATTTCCCTACAAATGACTGTCAAAATCCCTCAGCCTCTCAATTACACATAAAGATGGTATTTTTATCAATTAGCATTTCTCTGTGTTGATGTTCTTCAATTTTTGCCTTCCCTTTCTGCTGCAATTCATTGCTCTCAGCAGAAATCCYGAATAAACTCTGTAGCTTTCCTTTGCAAACATCTTTTTAGCAATCTGAGTGGGCTTTATCACTCCTCAATGAACCCAGTAATGAATCCCAGTTTACAGGATAGGACTGCTCTTTGCAGAAGACATGTTGCTGCTTCCAGAGTAGATCATATTCATCCAAATAATAGCTACTAGCAATATTCTTCRTTATTGTTTATCATAATTTCTTTCCATTTGTCTAGCGTGGGTATCTTTTTTACYGGTCTCTAGTCCCCCAAACAGACATCACCATCAGCCCATAGGTAAGTGGTGGTGTAGGGTTCCCCATATCAGGTATGGAGTGGTGTAGGAATCTGCTCCATTTCCCCTTGTGTTTCACAAAAACAAAACAAACAAACAAAAGCAGTCTTGTCCCTTCTGAGTGCTCCTTTTTTTCTCTGATATTTATTGGTCCTCTAGTCTCTGGCAAGTCCTGATGTATAAGAAGACACTTATTATTTATGGCTTATCCATATGACCTTTGCTGGTTGTTCCAGCTTCTTTCTGTCATATTTAGTATGGCTTACATTTAACCTGRCAGACTCAAGGAGGTCTTTCCCATTTTTGTCTTCACCTACTTGAAATACACCTTTTAATAACCTCCTTCTGCTGCTGTTTAGCCTTTCTGCGCTTCGGTCCTCCAGAATTTCTTAATTGAGGGGGTGTGCTGGGATTATGCTTGCATTAGGATGTTAAATACAGACAACATTAATTAAAAATCTAAGATTTTGGGGACAGACCCTTCACATTAATCAGGACTAAGTCGAGGGAGTCATCTGCTCTGGTGACTTCCTAGGGTCCTCCAAGGAACTGCTGTTGACAGCATCTAGAAATTTAGTCTCTGCATCACAACCCACAGTAATTCTGACTGTTTTTTTGGTAATAACTGAAGTGCAGGATGCCTAGAAGACTTTTTACTTCCAAAGCATGGGAGCACTATAGCACACAAAAAAACACTGGCTGCAAAATTACAAAAGGAGTAAGGGAGGAGCATTCCCTTGATCTCCTTCAGAAGGCGCCTCTTCAAAGAAGAACCTGGCAGTGTGGGCTTAACTAAGAGGTGTGTTCTGGTGCACAGTGCAAGGCTGACAAAGGAGCCTTTCAACTGACAAATATCTCATGAAAAGAAAATTTGCAGCTTTTCAGACAAGCTTGGCACCTCCTATAAATCCGTGTATAGCAAAAGGGAAGGCATCACCCCACACCACATCACTCAGAACTCCTCCTCAGGAGCTCCTCTGCTCTTCTGCTGAGATTTCTGAAGGTTGGGCAAACATCAAAGGATTAAACACAAATGCAAAGCATGGAAACCCAAACTTCTGCATTTTGGACAGACTTTATACAGCAACACTTCAAAACTTAAGTTGTTTTGGCAATGGTAGTCATTCGTTAGTCTGGTTCTAGGCTGCAGTGCAGCAGGCGTTGGAGGTTCTGCTACGAATGTAGCCCTGCAACCCTTTGGAAGGTCCAGAAGGCATTCATGTGAGACCCCGCCTTTCGTGCTCCGGCTCCAGGTCTGTGTGGTCATCCCTATAGCTGATATTTAAAATGTTAAACAGGTCTAGATCTAGATCCCAAATGACTATTGCCACCTTGTACATCACAGTGAATTGCTTGTCCTTGGATCAGCAAATCCTTCCAGGTCCCTCCTTCACAAGACGTGGTTACCGTACCAAGTGACACATTTCCATTGCATTGTCTTGGCCATATCTTTGGCTGGCAGTCTACAGGCATGCATAACCCTAAGCACTATCAGCAGTAATTATATCTGTCCTTTTAAGACATTAATGGCACTACTGAGCAGCATAAGGTCGTGCACTGATTGCTGTAGTGCAGAACCCCATGAGGGAACCATCTACTGAGATAAGATTCCCCACTACAAGTCACATTTTTGCTTATGAACCACCCAGTTCATCTAATTAAAACGTGCTCATTAGCTCTGCTCACCTGGGCGGACTCCTTTTCTTAAGACCTGAGGCTTGTTCAGTCATGCTCCCTGATTCCTCACCCCCATTGAATTTTGTACCCTACCAGCCAATTTCAATTGTAGTGAACAAAAAGCAGAGCAGGGGAGCAACCCCTAGTTCCATATCCTTCTTTTCTGCAATGTCTCTTCTGAGTCTTTTATGATTCCCTGTGATGCCTTCAGCACAGACTCACTGTCTATGTTCAGGACCATGGGACACCATTGCCACAGATCCCAGATATCTCCAGATGTAGGAGAGGGACAGACCACAGCCAAGAAAGTTTACAGTTTCACCTTATTTCCCTGCACAGAGACCACACTGCAGTRCACAAGGCATCCCTAAAGCACACTGAGCCCAGCCAGGCACCCTGGTAGCACTGACAACCTCACGGCACCACCATCTCATGCTGGGACACTTGAGACATATTTCCTTTGTCTTGGTTTCCTGGTTTCCCACTGCTTGGATGCAATCATTTGAAGCAGCAGTAACACCATGGAACCCCAGTCCCACAACCCAGCACTGCAGGAGTCCCAGAGCCCCACATGACACACTCCTGGAGGACATGGGGCAGCCCATACCCAAGATCTGTGCCCTGCAAACCAAGGCGTGTGCAGAAGAGCTTGAGCGTCCAAAGGCACTCTCATCATGCCCATAGAGCACTTGTGCATCCACACCCCAGGGCATCTCCACCGCTGGAGCCGGGGCCTTGAGTTGGAAGAGAGCATGATGCTCATGTGTAAGGCACAATGACTCATTCCCTATTTACCTTTTCCCATAATGTGAATGACTTTATGCTCCTCTATTGTATAACTCTCATCCCACAGTTGTGTCCTAGTAGATTTAATCTCTCCTAACACGGAAATTGTCGCCTATCCAACATTGTCCTCATGTTTTCCAAGCAGGCCTTTGTTTCTTCTGACATGAAAGCCTTTTGAAGGAACTCCATGGAACATCCCAAACACAGGACCACATGCCCTTCTCTCAGATAACAGCAGGCAGTCTCTGCTTTGTATTATTGAGACATAAGAAGATTATCACAGCCCAACAGTCTTTACAGCCTCTTTGTCTCCATCACAGTGACTTGAGCAAGGACACCTAGAAGTCTCTTGCCAGTAAAATCTCTCTGGTTCAGGAAACACCACATACAGTTTGCCAGGGCTTGGCCCCACTGTCAGATACCCAAACTTGGTAACCTCCAACCATCTAACTGAACCCTAACATGACTGCATTTCCAGCTGCCTTTACCAGCTCTCTGGAATTTGGTTGTCTCATGTGGAGGGCAGGCAAGAGGGGTTTTGATGAGTGTGTAATTACTGCCTCATTCCGGCTTATCTACATGCTCTCTGTGCTTTGTGGGAGTAAAAAAATCCATTGTGCTTCCAGCCTCTCAGCCCAGCAGCCACAAGGAGCATCTGAGCTCTGGCAGGGCCAAAGGAGGGAATCGACATGAGAAAAAGCATTGCAGGAACTTTGCAGGGTCCATTGGGGTTGCACTGGGAACAGAAAAATGCTGACCATAATTTTTAAATAGCATATTTATTCTGATTAACACATTGGCCAATATTGCAGGCCTTGGGTGAGATCTTAGGCATCCTAAAAACGACCAGATCCAAGCAAGTCTTGCTTATGCAATGGCTCCAGAGCACGATGCTGTCATCTGACACACGGAACTTGCAGGAGACCTACACAAGCCTGTTTCTCCTGTGACCTTCTGCCTTGTGGAGTCATCTGCATTGCTGAAAATGAGGAGGAAAGCATATTAAAATACTCCCTGCTGGAGCATCAGCAATACACTTGATGTTGCACAGGCACCATCTGACTTCACAGGGCAACACAGCAGAAAAAAAACTAAGTAGAAGCTCCAGAAAGTGATAACACTATTGGAAGCTCCTGGCAATATAAAACCGAAATACTTTCCCAGAGACATGGAGTTCTTCCCTCCTGTCTCTACTACTTGTCTTCATGAAAGGCCTTACAAGTGTGCTACAAGTTCTCACCTACCAAATCTGAGCTCAGGTAATAACTACTTTTGAGTCCTGAGGCCAAGTTTCAGTCTCAGAGATGACCCAGATTGGAAACGGTACAACGAAGAGATGGTTGGTGCATCTTATTGTTTTCTTTCTTATGTTTTCTCTTCTTTCCCCAGGAAGCCTCTCAATCTCACAGTAGAAGTAACTCCTGCTTCAATCAACAAGGATCTGTCCTGGCAGAACAGGAAAATCAGTTTCATGTCAGCAGGGCTGAAAAAAAAACACACTCAAAAATGTAAAGGAAAAAAAATCAGAGATTATGTGAATGCCTTTAAGTTCCACCCTGAATTTTTCTATAGCATGTTCTATCCATGAGAAAAAAGAGCTGGTTTTTCCTTTCACTGGAGGGAAAGCAGAGACACAAGGAGGTAAATGTGGTGCTTTGATAGCACAGAGGGACCATGGGATGGATCGCAGGGAGGCTCTGGGTTTCCCTCRTGGCAGTCTACCTCCTAAATGAGTCTTCATCGCTTCTCTCTGCACTACGGGAAAGCAGTTGCGCCYATCCCAGATATGCTGGAGGGTCTGGGGTTTGATTTCCTCCAGGGAGGTGGGGAAGCAGAGGGTTAAAGAGCTTGGGCAGAGGGAGAAGATGGCACAGGCAAGTGTTTATGCTATCCCAAGCAATGACTCCTTGGTATGGGGAGCAGAACCCACGCCCAGCACCTCCCCGTGCCTGGAACCTGCCCGCCGCCCGCCCCGGATGAGGCAGCAACGTTTCTGCAGKGCTCAGGCACCGTGGGAAAGCGAGCGGCTCCACGGCAAGCCCTGTGCGTGGGGACCAGCTGCAGGTGAGTCAGAGTCCCAGCTCGCTTCCGCAGCAGGATGAGGGCAGGCAGCACGCGAGAGGGCTCTTCCCAAGCCCTTCGCATCCCCCAGGAACTGATTTGCACGCCCAGGAGCTGCGACCGAGGGAGATGCAGCTAAAAATTAAGCCATGCACTGAATTAGCCGGAGTGGAAATGAGTGAAATAACGAGTTCTGATGGAGGCTTTTTCCTCCTGCACTCGGAGTGTACCAAGGACTGGCATTGATTGGCAGGTTTCCAGCAGGCAGGAAGGGATCGAGATGAGCAGTCACTATTACTCATGGGCAAGTAGCTAACTGCCAGGGAGGGTCAAATAGAGCTTGGTGTGGAGAGGCAAGTCCACTGTGTGGGGTTACACCTTCTCAGTGACTCTGATCTGAAGCATGGCCTCTTGCCACTCTTCTCCCACCATGGATCGCAGTGCTGCCGGACGAAGCTGCAGCACAAACTGCCTCCGCTTTCAGCTGTGCAACCCCCAGAAATGGTATCTGGGGCTCTGGTCTCCCCATCAGCTGGCACTTAGGGAAGGGATGGATCGCTTTCATCCTCATCCTGGTAGGAGGAACAGGAGGAGAGGCCTGGATAATGTCATGTACCGCCCTTGGTCATACTAAGGATGGGCTTGTGAGCATGATCCAGTGCCAGCAAAGCTGCAGGCGTTTTCTACAAACCTACCAAAGGAAAGCACAGCCATTCTGGGAGTGCCAGGAACTGGTCCAAAACCAGCATCTCCACACGACAGGACGAAGCCGTGTTGCTGCTGCATGAAGGGTACACGTTTCTCATGTGGAATACCGGTAATGGCAGACTCTGAAACCAAGGTGGCTGAGCCAGGCCAAAATAGGTGGCATTTTCAAGTTTTCTTCAGAAATGCGCAGCAAGGACCAGCCTCAGGCACGCTGAGACTCTCTGCATACGTTCTCTTATAGACATACCACTGGGCTATTGCTTCTTCCTCAAGTGACTGGGAACATGAGGATCTCCTGCCCAGACTGTTACCCCCACCCTGACATCCTCCTTTGGAGTCCACAGAAAGCAGACAGGAGAGCAGTACAAATGGCAACACCAATGCTGGCTCTACAGCGATCTCTCTCGCTAGAGCTTGGTGCTGGGTGTACACAATCTGCCTTGAACTCTCCCATCCCACTTCACAGGTCCAACTTGGAGAGAGTCTACCTCATTTACAGAAGCACTGTCCAGCTCTCAGCTCTCAAGTGTCCATTTTTCTGTTCCAGTCTGTGAGGGGATCCCAAGATGTTAGCAAGTGATGCTGACATAGTTACACTGCATCCTGCATGCAAGGACAAGCAGGACCCCTGCTTTGCCCTTTCATCCCTGGATATCAGGGAGCAAAACTTGCCATGCAAACTCAGATGCTCTGAGAAAGCCCCACATCCCATGCTTGCTGTCTGGCTTCTCCAAGAGCTCAGCACCTGAGATTATAGACGGTAGACTGCCCAAAAAGACCTGCTTTCTCCATCACACAATTTGCAGGGCTTGCAGGGAAGCTTGGTTTTGTTTCTTTTTTTAAGAGATTCTTTTTCTAAGCTTCAAAACATCACTAACCATAAGATGAGGTAAATTACCACATCTAAAAAACTTTTCCTGCCACCCTATTTTGCTATCCTATCTATTGCTCATTTGCTATTAGGAGAAATCTCTTAGGAAGAATCCWTCCTCACCTGAGCAACTTAAAATTAGATGCTGTAGTCTGAGATAGTCACTTTGGATTCCCTTCACAGCCAGTGAGTAGAAATACTCTGTCCAGAATGTGGTTGACCCCATCAAAAAACAGAGGTGGAAATAGGATCAAATTAATAATTTTCTTATTTTGCCGCAGATTACAAAGGCTGATTAAGATTACTGATATTCAGGCATAAGTAGGCGGCCTGCACCTCACCCTGCAGCTTTGTGAGTGCACACACACACACAAAACCACCCACTCTAATACTATATTTCAAAGGGACAATTTTATCTTCTAGGAGGTTAGAATAGCTCTACCCTGGCAGGGTGGGATGGTAAGCAATTCTTTTCATGGGTGTCCCTGCTCTTGGAGTGAAACATGTTTTAGACCAAAGAATGGAGGGAAATCTGTGGGAGAAGCTGTGTAACGCTCCCGGGGCCCATGCAGAGCTCACCACTGGGGTGTTCCCGCTTCTCATCTTGCAATCACCACTTACATCACYCCTGTTTTCATGAAAAGTCCATCTTGAGGAGTCAAAGAGGTAGCTCTGATGTTGCCTTTTTCTATTTTCTGCAGAGAAAAGTTTCACATGCTCCACACTTCTCATGTGCCAGGGGTTCGTACATCTTTATGCTGAGGATTATGAACTCATTCATGCTCATGGTTTGGTTCATTTTGCTCTCCCTTGAGTGGAAATCCCCCTAACTGGATTTCCTTAGCAGCGTGTGGCTGCTTTTATTGCATCTAATTCGACTTAAAGCTATGCAAAAAGCTAGGTCACTAATGGAGACCAATCTGCTTATCCAACCATGCTGTTATCACTGGTGCTTTGACCCAGCACTGAAATGGGGGTTGGAAGTTGCCCAGTTGATACCAGAAGCCCACAGAGGTGATGCAAATGAAGCTCCTTATTCCTAAAAAAGGGATATCAAAGCATGGAATTTTCTTTCCCTTTGTTCCACGGAAGATCTCTGCCATACATGCGTATGTGTGCGTGTGTGTGCATGCATGTGAGAATCCTTGCTTCATCTGGACTTCTTCCACAGACACTAGGAGTCTGTGATAGAGCTGAAGCACATTCAGTTTGAGCTGGAGACTCAGCCTGAAGGTCTACAGATCAGTCAGGTCAACCTGGATGCCGCTATTCCCTCCAAAGCGCGTGGATAGTTACACTTAATAGTGCTCTCTCACACTCGTAAGCTGCTGAGTGTGCATGTGGAACCATTAAAATGGGACCACAGGCTACCAGACCTCAGCCACCCAGTGATGAAGGTGCAATTCCTTGCACTAGGCTGCATCTCTGCACACACAACCTTTTGAAATGCCTCTGGCAAGATACCTCTGGCAAATTGGCAGGTACACAACTACTGACCAGCTATGTAGACAGACTGTTGCATACCCTATACTCCACAGGGCATGCCTGCAGTCTGGCCAGCACATCTCATGCAGACACAAAAATAATATCTTTAATATTACTTATTCTCTTTGAACACAACCAGACACACATGAGCTGCTCTGCACAGACAGATGCTAATTCATCTCACATATAAGCTTTTGGGCTATTTAATTCCCCATCCATTTAAAAAACTTTCAGGTTCTCAGATGCTGAACTTGATTCCCAATACACCCACATTTTTGTATCAATCAAAAGCATCCACCATTCTTGTTCTTCCCTTTGCCATCCAAGTGCAAGCTAGTAGGAAGCCGACTGAAATTCCAGTTTACATTGATGTACTTTTCAGGTGTTTTGTCAGGGTAAATCATAGAGTGACTGCCAGCTACATATATATATATGTTAAACCTCTTTATTCTGTCTGGCTGGTGTTAAGGAGTGATAGCATTAAGTAGTATTGAGCGCAATTGCATTGGCCAAGAGCTCTACTGAAATAAGGACAGAACTAGGTGTGTGGACAATTCATTTTTTTGAGTKCTGTTAAGCATCTTAGGCTGAACCTAGACTTTATTGCTCTGTCACAAAAAAAGATTACAGATAATGAGCTAATAACACTGCACTCTCCCGGCCTGCTTTGCATCTTCAAAGCACTCCACAAGAACAAACTAATTAACTGTCCAGAGAAGAAGCTCATGGCTAAGAGCTGAGAAACCATGTGAGTCAACCTGCTTGCAACAGGTCTTTGCAGATTTCAGTAAAAACTCACTTTGTAGGAAGGTCTGTTTACTGGCCTAACTGGTCACACCGATCTGAGGCCACATTCCATGAGTGTGAGAAGCGCAGATGGACCCAGCCTAGGAGAAACCCCACGGACTTCAAAAGGACAACACCTCGCTCGGAATGCCCCAAAACCAACAGTGCAGCTTCCTTCTTTTAATATATGTGTGTGTGCACTCAATATGAGATAAAGCTGCTGAGCTAACAGTCCCAGGGCATCGCACCTCTGCAGTTGTCCATAGGACAGGGACACACACCTCTCAGCTCTCTGAATAAGAAGTCTTTATTTGCAAAACACCTTTTTTTCCAGGGTTCCAAGGCTATTACTCCGAAACAACATACTGCATCAGGGTCTGTCATTGGAGAATTACAGCTCCCGATGCAACCTTGGGCACTGCCTATCTAACATAGTTTCACTGGAGTGAGCAGTTAAGTCAAAGTCCCAGCTCTCGGTCTCCCTGCTTTGGGCAAACAATTAGACTTCCACAAGACCGCAATTTTTCTTGATGGACATGAGGTTTCTTTGGAAATGTGGCTCACATTTATCTGAGCAAAATGGAGATGACATTTGGTTTGGTCCATAGCTTGATGAACTCRGAGGCACATCACTAAAAAAAGCCTTAAGTAGAATTAAGACAGCCAAGAACGTTGTCTTGGAAACTCCCGTGTAGCTGCATATATTTCCAGAAGGAAACATCCCTTGCTTGCCTCCGAGGTGTAAATCTGAATCTCTAAATTAAAAGTCAAATTAAATCCCAGTTCCCCAGATCCTCAGAAAATCATGGCCTTTGGTTGTAGTGGGCTGGTGAGGAAGGGAAACTGCCCTCTGGGAACTTGAATTCTGTCTCATTTTCTCATCATGAGACATTCCAGAGATGCAAGCACTCACCTCACAACATCTCAGTCCCGACATTTCAGCAGACAAATTCCACTCCGCGTTAGCTGAGGCATCCATCGCACCCGGTACGCAAGCTGGTGGGGACCCTGGAATGAAGCACTCCTTTGTCCTCTGGCCTGTCTAAACATCAGGGAGCCTGAGTGAAAACTGCAAATACCACTCAAGGGTTCAGGTGCCTTAAAAGAACCCGTTTCTGAAGCTACAGCCCTCAGGGCCATACAAGAGGCCGCATGGGGAGCGGCGGCACGGGCGAACAGAGGGCCCTGGGGGCCACACGAGAGGCCGCACRGGRAGTGGGACCACGGGCAAATGAAGGGCCCTGGGAGCCGTACGAGAGGCCGCAGGGAGAGCGGGACCACGGGTGCATGGTCGGCTATGGGGGCCGTATGAAAGACCGCAGGGGGAGCAAGGCCACAGGCGCACGGTCGGCTATGGGGGCCGCACGAGAGGCCGCAGAGGGAGTGGGGCCACCGGCGCATGGTTGGCCCTGGTGGCCACATGAGAGGCCGCATGAGGAGAGTGGCCAGGGGCGCAYGGAGGGCCCTGGGGGCCGCACGAGAGGCCGCAGGTGAAGCAGGACCAGAGGCACACGGAAGTGCCTGGGGGCCGCATGAGAGGCCGCAGGGGGAGTGGGGTCACGGGCGCATGGAGGGCCCTGGTACCGCACGAGAGGCTGCAGGGGGAGCAGTGCCACGGGCGCACAGAGGGCCCTGTGGGACGCACAAGAGGTCAGAGAGGGAGCGGGGCACGGGCGCACGGAGAGTCCTAGGGGCTGCACAAGAGGCCACAGGGAGAGCGGGGTCAGGGGTGCACGGAGGGACCTGGAGGCCGCACGAGAGACAGAAGGGGGAGCGCGGCCACAGGTGCACGGTCGGCCATAAAGGGCCACACCAGAGGCCGTAGGGGGAGCGGGGCCACGGGCGCTCCGCTGGCCCTGGTAGCCGTACAAGAGACCGCAGGGGGAAGGGGGCCACGGGTGCAGAGGGCCACGAGACGCCGCAGGCCTCCCTCCCCCTGCGGCCCCTCGTGCGGCCTCCGGGGTCGACGCTGCGTGCGTGGCCCAGCTCCCACTGCGGCCTCTGGTGCGGCCTCCAGGGCCGACGGTGCTCCCGTGGCCCCGCGCCCCCGGCGGGCATTCGCTCGACCCCAGGGCCGACGGTGAGCCCGTGGCCCCGCTCTCGCTGCAGCCTCTGGTGCGGCCCCCAGGGCCGGCGGCGCGCCCATGGACCCGCTCCCCCTGCGGCCATTCGTGCGGCCCCCAGGGCCGACGGCGCGCCCGTGGTCCCGCTCCC
>PTEX01000283.1:2837-87382 GCA_003342815.1 Eudromia elegans
GGGGGGAAGAGGCGCGCGGTGCGGGCGGGGCCGCTGCTGCGCGGCGCGCGACGACCGTTGGGGGGGGGGCGGGGGGAAGAGGCGCGCGGTGCCTGAGGCCAGGGCGTGGCCGCTGCTGCGCGACGACGCCTTGGGCGCTTGCATCGTTGAGGCGAGGGGTGCGCGGCGCCTCCGGGACCTGCTTCACCGCTTGGGTCCTCTCGAGAGGTGCCAACCGCAAGTAGTCTCAGAGGTGTTTTAGTTCAACGCAACTTATGCTTTGTCAAACTCTTTTGGGATGCACCTCTTTTTTTTTTTTTTTCCTGCCAGATATTGTTTGGAACAAAAGCTTTTGAATCACTCCTGGGGATTTTTTTTCCCCCTAATTCAGCTACATCCAGGAAAGCAAGTTAAGAACACAGGGTACATCATTTTAGTTTAGAGTCACAGTTGGTGCTGCAATGAAAAGAAAACCTGAAAAAGATTTTCAGGCAACACCAGGTCTGGCCATCAGATCAGGCCAGATGAGGCACTTCAGATGCCGTTTTTGCAGTTTACTAACAGCCCACATTTTCTCAGATAAGTACAGTATGTTTGATAGGAGCCTTCCATTGGATTATGACTGTGTCACTTCTTAGAACACCATCCACACCTACATCAAGAGCTTGAATTTCCCATGGATAGATTAAACATTGTTAAATTAAGGGTGATCCAGGTAACTGGAACGCTGTATTTCCCCAATATTCATGGTGCAGGAAGTCTTAATCCACATTCAGTGCTGATCTGATGACCATTTTTTGTTAGGCGTGTGGATAGAGAGAACGCATGTTGAGATTCTCATGATGTTTACACCAAGAACCATTTTCCAACCACTATTTTCCTAAAATAAAGGAGATCTCTCCTTGGATTTATGTGTCTGGTGTGGATTAACTCTTCAGAGCTGCCTACTTGCATAAAAGTTAGGCGCTGAGCCTGTTGAATGAGTAATCCCAAACCAGAGGGGTACTGAAAAAAAAAACAGATTTTGCTTGTGCACGAAACTTTTAAGAAAAAAGATTATTCTTGTCTAATCTTTCATAGTGATGAAGTTTTGTTTTATTTTGGCTTTTTTTTTCTTTTTACTTCCTTCTTGAGACTTTATTGTTGTGTTTTTTATTTTTTTTCCCTCCCAAATGATTCACCTAGCTCTAGGGCATTTATTGAAATTCTTCATACAATAGTCAAGGAAAATTAATCTCATCTTATGCTTCATAAGAACAACTACATAGTCCAAACAAAGTGGCTTGCAGTTTTCATTAGCTAAGGATGAGGTTCTTTACATTACAGTCTGTGTAGGACCACAGGCAAAGGATGTGATATGTATCACTGCCTTCCATCAGACCATTCCTTACTTTAAGCTATAACTTTCCAATAGGCAGTTATTTTCTTTAGCATGACTGAGAAAAATGTGGTGACAGCAACACAGAAATAACTATTACAAGTGGCTAAATGCACGTTCACTACATTATTAAAGCCTGTAAATGACAACTTATACAATTGACTTATATGCACAGCCTCAGCAGATGGTAAACAATCAGAGAAACTAAGTCCATCCATTCACTGAGCTTCCCAAAAGGAGCCCGGGAAAGGACAGGAATCTTCTTGGCCTTAAACAAAGGATAAATACCCCAAAGAAGAGCTGTCCATCATTTAAAAATAGACTAGTTGTAAAGGAGGAAAATGGCATACAAATAGATACATGTATCTTTCCCAGCCTCCTCTGACGGAAAAATCAGAGTATGTTACGTATGCCAAAATAATAACATACGATGCTTCCTATGGTGGCACTGAACAACAGTTTAACACTTCAGAGGAAGATGTCCAGGTTACTGCAGTACTGCAGCAGTCCCTGTAGCCTTTTCTGCATTTTGTGCTAAGGTATTGGCTCTAGTATTCATTTGGCTAACCTGACATTGTATGCAAGACACAGAGCGGAACATTACTTGGATAAGAAAGAAAATATTTCAGTAACATTTGGAAAGTTCAAGAGAATTCAGATAGACTTCCACACTAAGGATGACTCAGGAAGGCAAGTGTCTGCACATTTCACAGCCGTTCCTATTTGCAATATCCTAGAGGGGTCAGCAGCTCAACTGCCAGGTGTGTAGGGGGCCACAGTGAGAAACAGCTGGAGTACTCTTCTAGATGCACTCCTCGGTAGAAAAGTCTGACAAAAACTCAAACCTATTTTAAATCTAACCAAAGAAATGGGCTTCATTCAATTTTCTTTCTGCTAACAAGAAAAATACGTTCCAAAAAGGGAATCAAGCTATTCCTTTAAAAACAAAAGCAGTCTGGGGAAACACCCTGATAATCAAGGACTCCTTTTGTTTTGAAAGCATAAGGTTTTAAAATACTGCAACAACAGCTTACTGCCAGGAAATGGTGTCTCTTGCTGGATAAAGTCCTAGGAGATCGGCCTGCACCTGCTTGAGGAAGGCAGGCATCTTTCGAGGCCCTGGCGCTGCGCGGTGGCCGTGCTGCTGGGCTGGGGTCGCGGCCAGCCTGGGGCTGCTCCGCACGGCCAGCCTGGCACGCTCCATGCTCCAGCTGCCCTCACAGGGCCTCGCTGCTCTCCCTCTCCTGCTCCCTTTGTCGAGTGCACCCGGGATGCCGCGCTGCACCGAGACGCCCAGGGCTAATCCACGCCACGGAGCTCCAGTCGCTCCACGTGTGCTCTGCGCTGCCGCCCCTGCGAGGGCTGTACCCAGGCCAGCAGCCGGGTAGCCCGAGGGCTGCCCAGCCTCTCCGGAGGCAGGAGAGCCGGGGCAGGGCAGCCGGGCGGGGAAGGGCCCCCTTCCACCGCGGGCTGCTCCGCGCGGAGGAGCAGCCCCGGGCGTCGCGCTCCGCCCCGCCGCCGCCACCGCTGTCCGGCTCGCGGTGCTGAAGCCGCCGCCGCCGCGCGGCCCGGGAGCGAGATCCGCCTCCTTCCGCGGAGGGAGTCGCTGGGATTCCGGGGAGGCAACTTCGCCCCCCGGCAGGCGAGACCGAGCTCGGAGGGAACGGAGGCGCCGCGGGAACCGCACCGCGCAGCCAGCCCCGGGAGCCGGAGTGGAAACAGGTTGTTGGGTCTCGTTGCAGGAGGAGAAGGAAGGGGCGGCTGCGGCTCGCGACAAGCCAGAGCTGGGCTCTGGGAAACGGAGCTGGAACCGCCGCTTTCCCACCTAGCAGCGTGCTGAGAGAGATGGACAGCAAATCGCCGCAGGAAGGCTTTGCTCCCAAACTGCCGCTTTGCAGGAGGCTAATGCACAGCCCGCGCTCCTGAACTCCTCGCAGCTGCCAGCTCAGCTTGAGGGCAACCACAGTAAGTTTCCTCTGCGCGAATCCCAGGGTCAGTTAGGTGATTTGTTTTTACTTCCTCTCAGCGTGTGTGGTCATAAAAAGTACCACTGAATAATAAGAATAAAAAAAAAAAAAAGTCTGATCAAAAGCTTGGGAGAGCTTGAGAAAAGCCACGGTGGAGAGTTGTGGGGTTTTGGATATATTGGACACAAAGTACTGCCACCTCTGCCTGAGAGATTCATATGGCTTGAAGGTAAGAGATAAGTGTTGCTGATTTTCTTCCAGAGATATAAATGGTGTGAATACTCCAGTGAGGGAAAAGCAGCTCTTTTAATTACCACTGCCTAGCAAGATAAATAAGCACAGTAAAAAAACGAAGATATTTGTCATTATACCAGCTCATCTCTTTAGCCTTACCTCCTCTGCACTAGATTAGGTGAAAAAGAGTTTCAAAATTTAAAAATTATCTTGATTGTTTTCCTTTGCAATGATTAACTGCAAGCCACTAAACATTTTAATTGCATTTACATGCTAAAGATGCAGCTACAGATGCTAAGAAACTAGGATTCTTTTTAGAAGTTTGCTGCTTAACATCACTCTCACTGCACATAATGGAAATAAAGTGACAGGCAAAACTGTAGGAGGTGTGTGTGCAGTCAGAATATTATGTCGGTACATTCCAGTTCCCAAGGGAATGAAACTGTTCAATCAAAATTGGAGGAAAAACACTTTTTTCTTCTCTCTGTCTCTCCTTACAACACTGATTTTTCTACAGAAGATGAAACTCATAGCCCTTATTATTTACTTCTTACCATTGGTCTTAACACTGAACAGTAGAAGATGAGACCGCTTTCGCTCACTTTTTTCTTGAAAAAGCCTTGGATGGTGATCTCTCGGGGATTCTCCTCTGCACACTGCAAGTCACTTTTATGCACAGCTTAAAGTAATAGCTGCAGCATGATGGAAGTCTGAATTGGTCCTGTTTGTCTTTGTACCTTTCCCTCATCATTCAGTTTTAAGTTTCATCTGGAAACTAGATTTGAAAAAATGAAACATTAGTTTCATTTTGAAACTACTGGGTAAAAGATTTAGGACAGTAGATGAGAAGGGAGGGTTGTATTGGGTCCAGTACTGAAGTATTTTTGTTTGAGGTTGTTAAGCACAAATGCAGCCCTCACAAGGAAGTGGCCAAATCTCTCTCATCTCAACTATTGTACCTATGAAGCTATGGAGCAAGTCAGAAAGTAGAGTAACTTTATTCTTTTATAGGTAACCAGCCACCAAATTATACCGGTCAAACAGATTACACATGCAGTTCCCCGCAAAGTAACATGGGGTTATATTTCTAACCTTTTCTCTGTTTCATTTAATTTATCTTCTTTAATCACATGATGGTCGTAGGAATTCATGATCTCGTGTTTATGTCTTTTATTTCCTTAAAAGCAAACATCCATGGATTGCCCACTCTAATCTAGAAATAAAAACAGATCTATTGGTGCTATTGCTAAGTTCATCAAACAAGAAAGCTTTGTAAATAGTTTGAAATCAGGAGGAATAACACTAAGTCAACGGAATTTTCTGGATGTGCATTGGACAGTGTTTCTTTCCTTCCACAGATATCTAGAAAGCCATCCTTATCTGAGTTTCAGGCTTTAGAGATAGGAATATGAACATCCCTGCAGCTGGAAAGCCAGGTGGTGCTGGGATCGTAGCTGTATCGTAGTAAACATGGCTCCTAGCTGAAAGCAAAAAGCTTTCTTTTACCTTTGCATTACCCTTCTGTGTCATTTTTACACTCCACGTGAAAGGCCAGGTCATGATTTAGATCAGATAAGTAGTCACATGGCATTCATCATGCCCAGGATCCTGAAACTGCTCTGATTCACAACACAATCCAAAACCTGCAGGAAGCCAGATGAAGTGCATAGCTTGCATCCATGCAAAGATCTGCAAAGCAAAGGTGATTGTCTGCACATGCACACCCCTCTCAGAAGGCAATCACAGCTTGACATCCTCTCACTCCATATACACTGCAAGCACAAAGATTGCACTCTAATTCTTCCTAGCTTTGCTGGAGTGTAAAATAGTATTTCCTTTAATGGGACTTCAGTGCTGCTTCAGTGTACTATTTCTCATAGTCCCTCCGGCCAACAGACTCAAGCTATTAGCACCATTAGCAAAGGTTGAAAGTACTGGACAATTGATAACTCAAGCCAAATGTGCTGTTAAATAGGACTCTGAACAGATTTAAGATCAGAACAGCAGTATTTCATCACTTACATTGACAGGCCTAATTGACAGCATACAGCAACAAGACAGGCCCCTTGTACAGAATAGAAATCTCTAGCACCTGAAGTACTCTCTCCCATGTGAACTCCTTTTAAAATTCCTCTTTTGCATTAAATCAGCAAATGGCCAAACTTCTCATCCTTTGTATTTCACCTTAAAAATTCAAATTTGCCTTTAAAGAGATTATAAAGCTTAGTATTTGAGGCATCTCAGAATGGAGCAGAGAACTCCTCTCTGTCTCTCGAGTACTATATAAATATCTTGGATGCCTCTGCATTTATCCTTGGATAGCACTTTCCCCCCGCCCCGATCCTTCCCCATTAAAGACAGCCATATTCTGAACTCCTGAATGGGTCATTCTGATACTAATGGGCAGATGAGTGTCCTTCTGCGCTAGGTAAGAGCTAAATTGCCCAATAATTGTAAAATCCTTGAGGACAAACAATTGCCTGATTTACCATTAGCTGTCTTATTCTTGCCCAATGGTATCTAATGTGTTATGCAGAATTACCTATTGAAGATACAGCTGAAACTGCGGTGAATTTAGATGGGGGCAGGGGAAGGGTGGGAATCCAGTTCCTCCATAAGAAAGAGGGCAGAATTTCATAATACTGCTCAGAATGCACCATTGGATATTGCTACTTTCACAATGTGAAAGAAATTATGGAATGAACTTCTATGCCCTACTCTTCACTTCACAAAGCATTTGCTTGCAGGTCCAATACCCTTGTGCTAAACTTGGCCTTTTTCTCATCTATCTCTGGGTTAGTCATGTTACTCTTTGAAAACTGTTACACACTGATGTTATATTAGACCAATTAGGTTTAGAAAACACCTTCAAATGCATGGTTATTTGCAGATTCTTCAGATTTAAATGAGATTGATTTAGTCCATAAATCTTTTAATAATTTTATAATAAGTCTTTTTCAATTTCATCCTTGGTGCACAATTTTCTTTTGAACAGGTATAAAATCTGGAAATGAGCCTTTCCTTTCTCACCTTTACACAGCCGCTATTTCAGTGTCAGGAGATACAAGCTGGGGACTATGTTCACATCACATGTAATTTGTCTGCAGAGTCTTTTTCTACTGGAAGTCTGGATGCTAAATGTTCCTAAATCTCTTACTACAGCTTTTGGATCCTTTGAGATGTCAGGGAAAAGACACTGGGGAAAAAAAAGTTATTTTTCTGACCTCTCCTGACTGCTTTTATAAAGATAGTGGAGGGGATACAGTACAACTTAATTAGTACTAATTTTAAAAATACATTAGGACTTAAAATATAGGAAGGAAGAGTTTGGAAAGATTTCTTTGGGATCGAACTTCACCATTAAAGGCATATTAAAAGGAAAAACTTTTAGTAACTGTAAATGTTCTGGCCAATTCTTCAGGAGCACCCATATTAAATCTGTTACTTTGTGCTGCTTCTCCAGGGTGTTGCTAACTACATTATCTGAGAAGAGGGAAGGCAATTGTTTAAGTACTGTCAAATGCATCATTCCTTGTGCTGTTACAAAACCAACCTATATTCAATGTAAAAGGGTTGCTAATAAGTGTTAACTCCTCTACCAATTGTTCTGCCTCAGTCAAGTTTTCTCTTGCTGTCCTTCATCTGGATATTTTTAGCATTAAATTCTTTTTTTTTTTTTTTTTTTTTAAGATGTGACTACGTGTTCAATTGCTTCTTTGCTGTACATCCCTCCCAATTATCTCAGTGGGTATTTTTCTCTCAGCCCTCTAGAACGGGTTTATTTCTGGTTTACTCTTTCCCATTAGTTTTCATGTAGTTATGTGGGAGGCTGCACGTTCTGTATCAGAGAGCCATGATTAGTCCATTCAGAAAATGTAAATGCAGCCTTATGTGTTATGTAGCACTGAAGAAAAAGAGATAGACTGTAAGAAATGGTAAAAGCAGTCAATTATAGAACATAGAGTTAAGCCCTACAGGTAGGCCCACATGAGCAGAATGATAGCCACATTTTCAATTCCTAATAGAGCTAAATAAATACACTTACTGAATCCCTGTGCCACTGCCCGAGGAAGCCTAAAGAGAGCATGACCCAGTCCTCTTGAAACAAGTGAAATGCACTGCGCTTGGGCAGCCTTCAGCATTCATTTTGAGGTATGTCTTCTTTTTGATAGGTTTTCCACCATTTTATCCCAAATTTCAGACCTTATAGCCTCAGCTTCTTCCATCTGAGATGTTACAAGTGCTGAAAAGAGCCTTATTAGTTGATAAATACATGCATTTAATTTTACTGGATGTTGCAGGTTGCCAGCTGTTAACATTGTGGACAAATCAGCAGGAACAGCACTGCTGAGAGTATGTAGTGCAATTCTGTGTATTATAGAAAAACAAATTCTTAATTGACATCTCAGGTTTTTGAATCATGTTTTCCTGAGTGCTAAAAGTGAGAAACAGTATCACAAAGGCCTATTTACTACTCAATATATTACATCTTGCAAATTCCTCATCCAAAGTGCCTTCCCCGCCCCCGGCACTATTTGGATATCTCATGCAATTTGGTGTTTAGCAGATTAAGATTCTGTCTGTTATAGGCATTCATCTGAGTTCCAGCTATCTCCCTATTTATGCATTTCAACATCTTTTACACACTTAAATTAGAGGCTAAAGAAAAAAAGTAGTGATTAGCTAGAAGATCCCAAAAGTCTCTAACCTTTTCTTAAATCTATTTGCTCTGGTTACCACTTCAAGCAAGAACACCTTTGGGCTAGAGCCTTATCTATATGCTTGGGAATCTAGTATTCACCAAAAGCAGAGGGAACAGGGTGTCTTCAACCAGCCTACTTTTGCTTAGGCATCCTTCACACAGATTTAGGAAACTAATTTTAGTTACGCATGCTTGCAAATCCACAATTAGGAAGATCTTATTTTAATTTTGAAAGCATTAACATTGAAAGAACAGCCTTAATATGCAATATTAAACAGCAAGAATTTCCGACATCCTAGGACACGAATCGCTTGTAGATGCTTTAAGAAAATGTCTGTGGTCATACAGAAACAGTTTGACTCACTGTGAGTCTGAGCAGAAGGGCTAGCCCTCATAAGCTCTTTACCTGCACTTTCTTAATGACAAACTGATAATAATAAACAGAGGTTTTTAATTATCTTACTAACTCCTGTAGTATAAGTAACAGAAGGTCAGCAGTTTTGCCTTTCTATTTCAGAGAGATAGAGTAAAAAACCAGCCTTTTTCCTCAAACTTTGGCATAGTTTGAAGTACCTTTAAGAATTCACAGGATAGCACTGGTATAAACTGCTAGAGATAAAGTTATCAAGTGGAAGGGATCTAAAGGTGTAGGTCCATTTCCAGGTTGAAGGCAAGGGTTGATATAGATATGGGGATATGCTGTTAGTCCAGCTACAGCTCAACATGTCTAAACTAGCAATAAATACACGGATTCCTTCTCATCTGTAAATGAACACTGAGCATTGAAGCTCTGTCTATACGTATTTCTGAGCACAAATCCACATGGAGGTGTGTGGCAATAGCCTAGCAGCATTTAAACTGCATGACAGGCATACTCCTAAGGGCTCCTGTGGGGGCTGCATCAGCCTCCCAGAGACACAAGGCTAGGTCTTGAATTGGCAACATTGTTCACTGGCCTAAATACAGTAATGCTGGCTTTGCACAACTGTGTATCACTAAGGGTTGTGTTTCAGTCATAAGAAGTATTGCCCAGGAATGTAATGGCCTCCTGTGCTTCTAAAGGGTTTGTGGTCATGTGCAGTATGTTTTGTCTTCAAAACAATTGGAAGATCAGTAAGTATTTTGCAGAATAAGGCATCACACTGAGAATCACAATGGCTGCACCATAGCTACATGGCTATGGCTCACATTATTCCTTTCTTTTTTTTAAAAAAAAAAACCCAATACTACTGCAGTAATATTTCTTTACTAAAGCGTTTCATTTAGCAAAAAGCAGTCTCTGTTTAAAACTGTTGATGGAAGTCAACACACCTAGAAGAGAGATATTTCTGCCCTTTTGCCATACCCTTATTCCACCACCAGAAAAGCCAAGGGTGCTTCTAGAACACAAGCATATCAGCATATTTCCTTTGAAATATGTCTTAGTAATAGGAAAGTAATCCATACAATGCTGATTTTCAATTGTTAGGTAGGACAATATTTGTCTAAATATGATGTCTATTTCTTTGCAATTCCCTTTGTCTTCCTTTCCAAGTGGTATTTTTATTTACCTGTAGATTTCCCCCCCCCCACCCCAATGTCAAATAAAAATGAATTAGCAGTTACAATAGTAACTTTTAAAAGAAAAAGTCCAAAAAAGGCATAATAAAAGTGCTAAGGTATTTTAGCATTTCATTTTGCAGTTTGGTTAAATTGGCGAGTTTCTCAGTTGGAAAGCCTTAAAAATCACAACCACAGAACCCTAGCATAAAAGTCACTTATACACATGATAAACATCCTTTAGGAAGGGGGAAATAAAATCAAGAAGTATTAAAGTAAAAGCAATTACTAGGTGTGTCCAAGAGACAGTCCAACAAGCTGGAACATATCTATCAGTATTCAACATCCTCCCACAAGTCAAATTCTGAAGACACTTTTCATGTGCCAGGTGTGATGATACCTTGACTTTGAAAAATGCATCTGATCAGAAGTTAAATGAAAACTGTCATATCACAAGCAACGTCAGCAACCAGGATTACACAGTAAATCACTGTCCTTACAGGCGGTAAAAAATAATGTGTTCACCCAGTATGATGGCCCTGCCCTGCCCCAGCAAGAGCACTATAGACTCAAGCAAAATGAAGACTGCAGCCCTGAACACTCTGCTACTGACAAAGGCTTAGCACTGCCAAACTGCCACTCCCTGTCATCTTTGTTCAATGCAAGGGGTGCAACTTTATTAGTTTATGAAATTTCCATCCTTGCTTTAGATGTGACTTTGGACAGATGCACCATCTTTCAGCAAAAATAAATTTATCCAAGAAGTTCCTGAGGCCAAAACAGATGTATAATATGTGAAGAGGTATAATGGAAGTGCTTGCATGAATCATCCCAGAACCTTTGAGATAAAAGAAATGAAGACTCATCAGTGCCAGCTGCTGCAAAGGGCGCTTGGAAAACATCTGCCTCAGAGGTTGGTCTGCCAGGCAGGCAGAACTGGGGTTTTTCCCCCAGATCCATCCTGTATCCATCCTGTGCTGAGCAAAATTACACGAGTTAGTGGCTGCACTTTGCTCCCCTCTCAGAAAACTGACCAAGCCTTGTTCCTTCTCTGGCTTATGCTTATCAGGCCAAGAAAAACTGTTTACCTCAAAGACAGAATTTGTTATCTACACTGTTTTGATCCCTTCTTTTAGGAAGGCAAAGGCCAGCGCCTACTGGAGGTTTCTCTCAGGCTTCTCTTGAAAACAGAGTGCTGAACACATTTGTTGAGATCATGCACGTTTTGATTTTTGTTTTCTGTACCCCTTATTTATATTGCTGATGAATAAAACAGCCATTGAAGACGGCAGCAGGTTTAGCCCTGCCTTTTCTTTCACAATAACATGTACCCAATGCTTCCTAATTAAAAACATTAGTGGCCGCATATAACATTTCCTCTGAAAGAGTGGTTGCCCCACCCTGCTAAATAGGGTAGAAATTCATGACTACGCTGGGCTCTGTTAATGAATTTTCGGTGTCAGTGAATATGGAAATAATACAGGATTCATAACTAGGGCATGTCCAGGCTATTGGGGCTGCAAACTGCTTTTCTTTATGGATGCTGTCCTTAGAAAGGCTGTACTCAGAGGCCTCAGATAAAAATGAAGTCTTCACCATATTAGATGATAGAGATGTACCCTGCAGGAAGCATTTCCTGCCAGTCAGCACTTGTACTTCTTAACAGCTTTCATGAGTTCAGGTCTTTTTTCCTCCCCTCGGCCCAATACACCTACCCAGCGACCCCAGATAAATTCAACTGGCAGGGATGTCAGCACAAAACAAAACTCTCAGACTGTTCACCACTTTCCACTTTATTTATTGGCAACCTCAGCCAATAAATCTGGAGGGCTGTTGGGCTGCAAGCCAAGGGCCACACTTGGGCTCTGCGTGGCTGGTGGGTTATGTGTGGCAGGTGGCCTGGGCCCTTAGAGCAGCTTGGAGCCACTCCTGGGCCAAGGTGCTACTGCAAGTGAAACTGCAACTACATTCCTTTTCTTTGCCTGCCGCATTTAGAGGGGTTTAGATTAGGTCTATACTTTGTATACAAATGCCTCACAGCTGGTCACCACTTACCAGCAGTGTAAACACCAACAGCCTGATCTTGCTCTCTAGCTGTGGAGTGTGCGAAGAGACCTCAGAGCTGGGACAGCCAGCAGAGCACAGGTTGTTGCCCGGCCACAGCAAAGTGAGACCCACCTCCCGCCTCCGGCAGCTCATCTGTGCCCAGGCAAAATTTTCTGCCACTTTGAAACTGGTGTGACTCAAATCATTCAGGGTTTATCTATGTTGCTGGCAACAAATGATGTGCAATAATGGGAAATCTACCTGTATTGTCAACTTTTCCATCATCTATTTAGATTTCCAGACCTTTCTTCCTCCCTTGAAGAATCAGCCCAAAGCCATTAGCTATGTAAAGGGACTGTAACAACAGGCTGAGGACCTGGAAGATAAGTCAGTTGTCAAGTCACAAACTGAGAGCATATTTAGACTTTAAAATGCTAGTGAGCTTGCCAGCATTTTAATGAAGGCCCCTGAGACAAGTTTAGTTTGGTGCCTTCTGATTAGCAAAATTAAGTAGCATAAAGACCATCTTATACTATTTCCTACAGCAGAACCTTATAGTCTTATACCATCTTAGCACAGAAGGAAGTAGAACTATTATGAATTTACCTAGAAAACAGATGATGGAAGCAATAACACCTGCTTTCTTGTGGGTTTTTTCCACAGATCTCAGGTCCCACGCAGTTTTTCCAAGATCTAGGAAGAGGTGTACTGGGATGGCACTCTTTTCCACCCGCTATCACATATAACAAAACTCGGAGGAATTTAACATTCAGCATAAGACCACTGTGCTCTTACCAGTCTTGTTTGACACTTGCAAATAGTTTAAAAGACAGCCAGAGGAAAATATACCCAGAGATGCACACAAAGAGCAACCTCCATTTGCCTTTCTACCTCCCTCCTCCTCTTCTCCTTCGCCAATATAACCAGATGAGCACCTTTTTTTAGGAAATCGGGGTAAAAACATTGAGTGCATTTAGCTGCTAAAGGGCTCAAAAAAGTAATGAACAGCAAGAACTGGATGGCCTATAAGTTGTTGAGTTGTTCAAGGGAGAGGAAGCAAGAATGAGCACTCTGTTTCTTTAGCCATGTTGGAAAATCCTTTCCTTAAAGACTGAGAGGATGAAGGCCTAGTTTTTGTTTCTCCCTCTGACTTAAATTAAAAGTTAGTCAGGGTACAGTCATGGAGCAAGGGATGCTAGATTACTGCAGTCCTTGCAGGAGCACAAGGGACTGCTTGGCTCTCATAATCTGGATGGGGGTTTCAATGGTGAGTCAGGCACGGGTGGCATCGTATAGGCTTATCTGATAGCATTTGACAAGTCTTGTCACATGGCATCTTTCATTAACTCAACCAAAAAGCTGGGAGGAAAAAGATGCCCGACTCCTTTCTAGTCGGCTCCCGTGCTGTACATTCAAATGGGAGGAGCTGCCCTAAGATGCCCTGGGGAGCAGAGGGGTGTGATTAGAGGCTCATTGCATCAGCGTTTGCTGCATGCAAACTTCCTTGCCTAGCCCCTGAAACAAGAATGACACAAGAAATAGGTGCTTCCTCTAGCATGCTTTCTTTGAGACCAATCTGCAAGCTCGCTCTCTGTAAAACACACACTCTCTTCTCTTAATCTATGTCCCACTATTATCAGATCAGCTTTATGTTCGATACTGCCTGTGTGCACGTATCTCCCGCATGTCTGCTAGGAATCCAAATACACGTGCTATTTCGGTGACATGAGTTAAGAGCCAAACCCACTTCAAACAACGACAAGACTTCTATGGGAAAGTTAATGATCCCTACAAGTTCCTTCCAGCACTATTGTTGTGATAACAGACACTGATTTACAGTAGCTGATTATCAAGCCAAAGTCTTCTATGGCTGAATGACCGCTCTGGGAAGAGATATACATTTTGCTTGCAAAGACAGCAAGGGTGGATGTTGGAAGTCAAGATTTAAAGAGGAAAGGTAGAGCTGATTTGCAGCAGGAATTAAATGATTAGAGATCATTAGGATTTGAGAAGCACGAGCTGATCTGTCTAGCAGGAACATACAGAGCCTCCTTACCTCCCTTCTGCTGACTCTAGCCAGTATTCATCCTCGTTCACCATGAGGGACAAAGCAGTAATTCATCTAATGTTTCTTGAAGTTTCAAATGCAGAGAAGTGGCACTTAAAGCAAGCAGCAGTCACATGCATGTTGTACTGCTGACACATCTACATCAAACCTTCTACAAAGAATCTATTAAAAGGGTCTTCATGGGAAATATTAGTCATGTATGGTTCAGGGCAAATGTCTACACCTAAAAAAAAAAAAAGGCATAAGAAAAGCATAAGAAAAAAAGGCTAGGCAAGGCTAAAAGAGCTCTTCTTTCTTCTGGAACTGGCTTTTTGGCAAGCATTTTTGCAAACAAGCTTACTGATAGGAGTAACTATGAAAAGAGCAGATGTTAAATGAATATTAGATGACATAAGTGCAAGGCAAATATTTGATTTCCTCAATCTGATTTATTATTGTTTACTTTTAATAAAGTATGACTGGAAGCCTTAGAACTGAAATATCATTGTGCTAGGTGCTGCACAGAGAGCCTGTGAAGGGAAAGGTTTCTTTGTTCAACTGAGGAACAAATGCAATCTCTTTCTGCAGTCAAACTAAGTTACTGTTCAAATGCCTACCTTAAAAAGAACAAACAAACAAAAAGGGCAGGACGTTGGGGATTGAGAAGTCTTTTAAATCCTTATTCATGTTCCACATTTTAAACAGTTCTCAAAAGTATATATTTTGTTCAGATTTCAACCCTCTCTGTGAACAGCTATTTGGGCATAAGGGAGATTCAAACTTCTCAATTCCTCAAAATAATCGTTATCTGTACTACCGATTAAGGATTATTTACAGTCATTGCATGACCTCAAATACGTAATGAATTCTAGAAGATGATAGATCACTAGTATCATAAAGCCTGGGATTTTTTGGATTAGTCAGAAGCTCAGATTTACTCAGAGGGATTTAGCATGAAGATACATATAAGCAAATTAAGGGGAGAAAAAAAGCACACAAAACAGACAGACTTCTGTACAATACAGGACACTAGGTCTATGACATAGCAGTAGTCAATGAGAGCCAATATCTTTGTAGTCAGAAGACCAGTCTCTGATAGCAGACATCTCCAAGTGTGAATGCAGAAATGAAGTGATTTGCAACAGTTATTCCATTATTTTCAATATTATCTGTAGCTGCTACAGACCCTGCAGTGCAAGATCTAATTACTTTCATAATTTGTTTTCACATGAGCTCAACAGAAGACACCAGACCAAGTGTTTGTCTCAAGAAAAGAAATTCTTCTCACCTGAAACACTGGGAGGGGAAAAAAAAAAAAAAAAAAAAACCAAAAAAACCAGGCTTTGTGTAGTATCCCTGACTACTCCAGCACACACAGCCACTGTGATTTTAGAAGATCGTGGTCTGCTTCTCCTTTCCCTTGAGACCTGTTCAGGTGGGCTGTGCCTGGGACAATTCCAGCTTGCCAGGTTCTTAATCTCCAAATGCCCTAAAGATCAATGCCTGCTCTCTCCCCACCCATCCTTGAAGAGCACCATGAATGAACAGCTCTGCTACAACTGCCTGCCAGGCAGGAGTCAAATCTCTCTTCCAGATTATGGATGGGTAAGTAGGGTAAGGGTAAGGAAAAGTAGTTATTCACCACTCACCTCTATTTCAAGACTTGTACAGAAGTCCTCAAAACTTGCTCTGAGGACAAAATGGTTCTGAAGACCATCCCACCACCCACTGCTGTGGGAAGGAAACTCTCTCTGTGTTGCAGAAAAAAGAGTATGAGCTGCCCTGGCTCTCCTCACGCTCTGCTCTAGGCTCTTCCTCTGCTGCTGTTAGGGAGGTGGTGAATCACGTTACACTATCAGTGCTGAGAGCCCTCCACCATGCAATTATTGGTAAATAAATTCTGCAAAAACACTGTGGGATCAGCAAGAAGAATGGTTGAAGTGAGTAGCTCAAAGACCTATGCAGCAGAACCTTATTTATATATGAAGCCCATGCTAATGGCACTTCTGAGCCCTTACAGGAAGGAGCACTTAGAATGGATGTTTTATAGCACACTCCTGGGGGTATATGCTCTCTTCCTAGTAGTAAGATCCAATGAGACAGCACACAAGACCAGGTGAGATGCAGCCATATTTCTGAATCAGAAGTGAGCAATAACTGTGGTTAAAATGCTTGTGTTTTGAACAAAGGCCCTGACGAACAGGGAGCCACTTAGGACAGCAGGAGAGGAGAAAACGCTTCGAGGCTTTTGCAAGGAGCTGAAGTAAAGAACTAGAGCACTGGACGGACATGAACATTGCACAGTGCTGAAGAGTTATGAGTCATGTCCAGGAAAAAACAAAACAGAAAGCAAGACAGAACTCTCATGATCTACGTCTCAGCGATTTCTAAAAAAATGCTTGTAATTAAGGTAGAAACAAAGGTAGCTAACTCTTCTCTTTGCCTAATCTACTTGAAAAAGCCACTGTCCAAGAAAATGCAAAAAGTGTAAAAAGATTAGTATGGCCCACACAGCTTTTGACAGCGCTAAAACTACTGCTCAGAACTGCTTAAGATGCACCTGCCACCAGGAACTCCTCCATCTTCACTGTCCAGTCCATACTTCCCTACTTCCTTACTTCTCCTCCTGACTCTCAAACCCTGCGGACATTAGTCTTTGCACAGAACCATACAGAAACAGCTTCTCCATCACTGCTAGCTCTTAAACACCTCCTCTCCTCTCCAGTGAACCATGACCAAGAATGCATAGCAGAAGTTCTCAGGCCTGGGCTCAACTGCAAGAAACACTAAAAGAACTCTCGAAGTTGCCTTCCTCTGCATGGTGCTTCTTAACAGGAAGCAAAATACTCCCCTCAAAAACACTTTCCCCGTGTCTTCATCTTCCATTCCCTCCTTACTCTGAAAGGATATGACATTTCCCTCAAATGCAATGCCTCAGTAGCAGTCTCAGTGGAGACTGGTAAGCAGCACCAAGAGGCATATTTGAGACAGGAAGGATGTCAGTTTGACAGCTTTCCTGTGGCCTACTGTTTCTGAAATTTCTGAGGAAAATGACAATATTCAGGGAGGCACTGTACTGTGCAAATACCACTTAGACATTGATTTCTGCCAAACTGAAGTGCCGTTAGAGGAAATCTGTCTCTAAGCACCTATCCCAGATAGCCCTAGGCTAGACTTTCAGTAACCTGTTGGGTATCGCTGAGTAGGGCAGTCAGGGGAAAAGAGGCAATCTGGCTAGACTGGCGTGTGAGAAATACCTTGGGAAATGAAAGCAGCCTGGGCTTTGCCATCAGGACCACGTGGAACTGTTTGGCAGCAGGAGTCCCAGGCAAGCAGTGTGGTAGCATCTGGAGCCTGTGGGGAAGCTGGAACCCAGACAGCAGGCAGAGCTAGCAACCTCCATAGCTCCCAGGAGCACTGCTTAACTGTCTGCAAGCCCTGCGTGAGCGCTCTGTTTCCCGTGGGAAAGCTCAGCACTGTCAGCAGTCATTCCTCAGGCATTCCTCAGGCACCAGGCACGGAGCAGTGCTATCTACTCAGATGCCTTGGACGTTGCCACAGCTTGTGCTGCCACTTCGCTCGGCTTCAGTGTGGTTGATGCCAGGTGCCTTGCCAGCCTGCTCCAGGCTGAACTGCAGACACCATCCAAATACATTGTCTGGGGCAAAACCTTAGGGAATTTGATATAATTTTATGAAGAATCAAAGGCTGACTGCATGCTTTGGCAGCCCCGCCCAGGTTAGCTTGAAAGGTCACAAATCTTTAGCAAACAGAAACTAGATGCTGCAATAGCATAAATCATGATGTGTGCTAGACACTGAAGCTAGCTTGGAATCTGCCTGTGAACTTTTATGCCCAAAGGTACTTACAGGCAGAGGAAAACCAAACCACTTGTTGCATCTTTACCATCACCTAACAGGAAAAAGGGACATTTGCACTGATGCAGGGAGCTTCTGACAAACAATAGAAGCAAGAAGAGCACAGGACAGACTCAGGCTGCAATTTAATCATGAGCTCTAGTGAGCTCTAGTTGTGAGTTTCTGCTAGTGTCCTTTGCTCCTTTCTTCTCAGTATCAGGTGCATCTATCTCTATCTGGCAGAGCAAACTCTGCTTCTCAACGTTCTACACACTTCCTGCTTCAGACCTTGCCATAAAGACAAACTATTTTGCTGTTGCCAGTTGTCAACACTGCACGTTTGCCAGGGCAATGTTGTGCGTGTTTGCCACATACGTAATTAGATGATCAATCATGAAAAGATGAGAAGAAGAAACACTGGCATTAGAAACAATAGCATTTTTCCCCTTTGCTTTCTGAAAAGAATGAGGAGAAAAGTGCTAGTTCGGCACTGACAGTCTCTCTTCTCTTTCCCTCTTTCCTGTCATTTCCATCACGGAGTAGTAACCAAATAGCCGAGTTGCTGAAAGTTGTCTAGAAAGCATGTAGACTTGCTGAGAGAGACTGCTTTCCTTTGGGTGGCAAACTGCTTCCCTGTTAAGCCATACCTGAGCCTTGAAAAGGGCCATTTGGTGAAGTGAATGTGATGGGGACTGAAAATCATAGAATCATAGAATGGCTAGGGTTGGAAGGGACCTGTAGAGGTCATCTAGTCCAACCCCCTTGCACACGCAGGGTCCCCTAGAGCATGTGGCACAGGGTGATGTCCAGGTGGGGGAAAATGGCCTGGAAGTGCTTCTGATCCTATGGAAAGGGAAAGCTGCGCAATGCTCTGTATCACCCGGGCCATGCTGTTGCACCAGCTGGCACCAAACAAGGCTACAACCTTGCTACTCCCTCCTGCCCTTGAACTCTCAGCAAATCCATATCTGGATTAGCATAACTATACTAAAACCCTGTGTGGGCTGCACAGGCAAATAGAAGTTGCTTTACTGCAGATAATTTGCAAAGAATTTTTTTTGCATTTCAGGACTCTACCACATTCTACACCCAAAGCTTCAGCTACGAGATTAACTCACTCTTTGGGCTCTGCCTTGCCAAAGGTTTCAGCATGCAGGACTACTGGAATCAGCAAGGTCACCAGGAGAACAAACACACACTAGTTTGGTACATCGGTGAACTCTGTGCCAGCAGTCTCTTGGGGGCCACAGCAATATGACAGCTCAGAGGGCTCAGACACTAGTGAACAGGATCTCTCTCCAGCTATTTCAGCACAAATAGACATAAAAGACTTTAGCACAGAGAATACAAGCATCTTCCTCTGTAAACTGCTGCTACTGATGCCTAACATGACAGCCAATAAATACTTTCTGACCCTCTATATTTTATACCAAAGTCAAGTAGGCAGCAAAGCAAGATGTAAAACTGTGATTTGCACTTTGCAGCCTACAAGCACCATCCCTCAGCCTTGCAGGTCACTGCGTGGGCCGTTCCGAAGACTGGTGTTCTCTAAAGGCTTCCAGAAGGACTAGCACGTCCCAAGTCTTTCTGCGCTCTGTTCTTTTTTCAATGTTAATTCATTACATCAGATCAAACCATTTGGAAGACAAGTCAGAACATGAAAAGAAAAAAAATTAAAAGTTTCCCCCCACAATTGCCAGGAAGTATTTTAACTATAAGGTACTGCCAAAACCTTTCAGTCTGGACTAGTGGCTACAGAGGGGCTGCAGGATGCTGCAGTAGGGACAGAATAAGTGGGGGGTTACTGCCATTTGTACTGTCTTTCCTCTGTATTTAGCCTTCTAACTGGTCTCCATAGGAAAATGCCAGTGCCCAGACAGAGGTGCTAAAAAGCACTCGCTTTTCAGGTCAGCTTTTTAAAGTGCTTCTTCACTCTCTACTGAAAAACTGTCAGCAGTAAAATACAGAGTGCTCTTACACTAATGCTGAGACACTCACAAGACAGTCTGATGGGCACCATTATGCTTCCAAATCATGTCAGTTTGCTGTCTGAAGAAATTAAGATTATTTTTAGGAAACTCTCAAATATTGGAAATTATCAAAGCTGCATGTAACTCAGTTTCAGGCTGTACAGGCAAGTATGAAATATAGTCTTTATGTCCATGATCAAAAATTACTGTGTGTTTTATTTTGCTCAATTAAAAATATTTGGACCTTTTCACATTTCACTTTTCTATTAGTTAAAACTTGTTTCAAATGGACACATTACAAAGTTTAATTTTTATAATTTCCAAGCACCATCTTCCGATTTGTGTCCTGAGGACCAGGAAGGTGAGCGAGTAGACCTGGGCTGGGAAGAGTCGCACTGCTGCCAGACTGCCGACGTCTTGCAAATAAGGAACCCGACCACAAACACCAGCCTCTCCGTGTTGGCATTTATATGACATTGTTTCTATTTACGAAATCGAGGAGAGGAGAATCAGCTTTCTGACCTCGTCTTTCTTTCTAACCACATAAAAAAGCTGCAGCAGAATTGCTCATAGCCACCCATGCTTGTGAATCAGGACAGAGTGGCAGGGAGACACACGGCACTCTTCTGACAGGATAAGCTTTCCCCTCACCAGGAAAACAGCAAAGAAAGGGGGCTTGTGCTGTGAATCTCGTTTCGAATACTTCTGCTTTCCTGCTCAGGAGCTAATGGCATAGCTTCATGGTTCTTTTTTGAAATTAAGATAAAGGTCGAGGATGATTGTGGCTGATGTCACAGCAGATGGACTTGCAGCTGAAAGCTGAGCTCATTTTTTCCCATTTTTCCTGTCAGGTTAGAAAAAGAAACAGACCAAAAGTCACCACATAAGCATTGTAGGGGAGGCAGAGTTGGTTTGTTTCTGTTGGCCCATTTTCCATAAAAGCAACAATTATAAGAGGCAGAAGTTAGTTTTGCTACACTGTTCCCCCTTTTAAATGTTTTTGCTTATTAACGAATCATATGGTACACCTGTGGCCTAGGAGGCTTATGCCAGAGCAGAAGAGACGTGAGGAAGTGGGTACAGCATTCTGTTTCTTTCCCTGTTGCAGGTCACAGGGGCTCCTGTTGCTCAGAGGAGCCCAAATGAGTTGACCAGTGCAGAAGGTGTCATGAAGAGCAGTAACCTAGCAGTCCTTTGGGGAAAGGCATATACAGGCAAGCAGAATTGAGCATTTGACTGCCCCCGGCCCTCCTCAGCGCAGTGTGTAGTGCCATTTTTGGCCAAAGTGAAGTTGAAAATACCTACCTAAGGCCCTCTGTAAACTAAAACTAAACTTGCAGTTTTAATATACACGCAGACCTTCTGCTGTGAATTGATCTAAAAGCTACCGGTGTAGAAAGGACAGGCAGGGATGAACCGAACTCCGACTCAAACATGAGCTATTTCAAACTATTATTCTTTCTCAAGCCAGAATCATTTTCTTCCAAAATCTTTATTGAACACACAATGGGACTAAAACTCCTCTCATTTTTTTCTCTGGAATCTCAAATGAACCTGACTTGGAATTGAAAACAGTATTTCAAAACCACAATCTGGAATTGAAAAACTGCAGTCTCAGATCAACAAGACTCAGGACAGGATCAAGACACTTAGCATCTAGCAAACATCAAGTCATTCCAGTCCTTTAATACTTTTAAAAGATTCCTTTTTGCATTCTTCCTCTTTTCATCCTGCTTTTTATGCATTTTTCTGCCTTCTTTAGATAGTTCTTCATTATCAAAGGGCAGCAGGAGAAAAGAAGAAATTGTTGCTGCATTTAGCATTGATTTTCCCCCTTCATTCTGAGTCACATCAGCTAACATTTAATTAATTTGTGACACTTTGACAGTTTTTAAAAAGACATTTGTAGAGCTATCAAGTGCTGCTGATAGCACTGTCAGACAGGCACTTTTTGAATTATCAGCTATTAAAGACCCATGTGCAACAAATTTCCAAGGTTTATTATACAAATTGTTCCTTGAATGAGAAAAAGCACTCAAAAGCTCAGTGAAACACAAAGAAAACATTGTTCCCAAGGGAATTTGATATTTGCAAATGTTTTGCTATTTTGATCAGTTACAGGGTTTAATAAATCTAATTTGCTTTGTCTTTTGTGAAGGCAATTAAATGGACTGTTCAGGGTGTTCTGAGAACATGGCTAGATCTCCCAACTGTGGTTAGTCTTCACGCAGATACAGCTTAAGATAACACGCAGGTAGCCGTTTTAGGAAGTGCGAAGCAGTGAAACCAAGTCCCTTTAAAAATTCTTAGATGAGAAAGTTCAAAATGAAAGCAGCTAAAACTTGCACTTACTTTTGAACAATTCTTACCTTCATTTCTTGACCGTTATGGCTGAAACTTCATCTTTTCCTGGTGCAGTGACTCTTGCAGGCATCAGTACAGGCATGGCTATTTTGCTTTTAAAAACACCCACAAATGCAGCTAGAGGTGGCAGGGATCAATATGGATTAAGGCAACTCCAGAGAGCCTAGGCAGCTCCAGGTGTCCCTTCAGCCATGGCTAAACTCTCTCTGCTGGCCTCATTACACTAATTTGCCACAGCTGCTGATTCAGCAAAGGGGACAGGGCTGTATTTCACTCTGGTCAGTGGCACAGCTACAATTTGGTGTTAGCGTTTGTCTGGCCCTGCTGCAAGCCAGAGCTCTGTTACTGCCGTCAGTCTGATCTGCTTCTCTTCCACGGAGCATCTGACATTAGCTGCTGTGGGAAACTATGAGCTCCTAAGTGAAACTCAGCTTAGCACTCTTTGTGCCTGTCAAGGGGTGGACTCAGGTGTGCCCCATTGGCTCGAAGCAGGGCCATTTTTGCCAGCATTGTCAGCTCAATTGGTGCAGAAGACAGAGACGATTTGCAGACTGAAGCAGTACTCATGTTTTAGTCCACACTTCTTCAGCAAACACACATCATGTGGAAACTCCCTCTTTTTCTAAGGCATCTGCAAAAACACATGGAGCACCATCAACATCCCACTTTCTAGGTAAAGCGCATAACTTCTCTATTGTTTCCCCTAAGGAACAGCCTAAAGAACAACACTTATCCATCGGTAGGAAATAACAGCTTCCATTTTTATCCCATTAAGAGGCTGCTTGCACTCATCCATGTTCAGTGCAGGCGGAGCAGTGGGAATGCTGCATTAACAGCACAGCTGTTTGCAGCTGCTTAATTATTGGGCAACAAATGGCAACTGCCACTTAACTATCCCATTGCAATTGCCACCACAATTTTTCCGGCTTCCAGGCTTCTTTTCCTATATTTAATGACTCCTCAGCACCTCTGCTCTCACTAGCATCACAAAAGAAGCCCTCACTTTGGATAAGCCACCTGACCAAATATCTGCGGTGGTGTGAGTGGAAACTGGTGTGTGTAAAGAGGAACAGAGCTCAGCAGATAGAACCCAGCTGATTTCTGTATCAGTGCTCGGGTCCTCACTTACTCAGCTCAGATGCACTCCTCTGCCAGCTGCAGACAGACCCTCTTTCTTGTTCTGATTCCCTAGGGCTGCTTCCTGTCTCTTCTCTTCTGCCAGCGCCCCCCCTGCTCCTAATTCCAGTTTGTGAGTGTTTGGGACAGGCTTCTCTTCCATTTACATACAGCGCCTGGCATACTACAACCCTCGTTGCTCAGCAAGGCCTCTGGGCACTGCAGCAACAGGAGGCCACCTGAGGCTAAAATTAAGGCAAAAGTATGTTGGGTATTTTCTTGCTCACAATGACTACATTACAAAAGGCAGCAGAGAGGCCATCTGAACAGAAACAACTCTCCTTTTGTTTTTCTTGAGAGTTGCCTGAGTTCTCCAGAGAATAAAAACTCACGCTTCCTAGAAAGCCTAAGGCTTGTCAGAGGAAACTAGATATGCGGAGAGGCAAAACTATTTCAAACTCTTTTTTTTTTTTAAGCAAGCTCAACAACACTAACAAAGTATCAATGTAGAAATCATGAAGGATTTAGCACAAGTGAAAATCTCTGTCTTCTAGAAAGCGGAGTTCTACCAATATGCCAGGGGCAGTGACCAAATGTACTGTAACCTCTTTGGAAAAGCAGAACTGCTTTTCCTACAGTGGCAGCAGACAAAGGTCCCACCAGAGCCACCTGGTGCCAGGCCCCACAATGTAGCTTAACCTTTAGCCAGTTTCTTCTGATGTGGACACTTGCGTGGCCGGATGCCAGTTGTCTAGGGGTACATGGAGTCCTGATATCACTGCGCTGCACCACCTGCTGGCATAAAATCACTGCAACCCCATGGTGATTTGCAGAGCTCTGCGAGCATGCAGCCTCTAGAAATCTGTCCAAAGAGGTGTAGCTCTCTTCTCCTGTGCTGTATTGCCAGAGCAAAATTCAGAGCCTTCCTTTCACAAACCACCCCCTGCCATTTAGCTTTTCCGTGGCCATTTATCTTCCTTGGCAGACAGTGGCTTTTTTGCTTTCTGCATTTGAAGTTAGTGACTCACAGGCCTCCTCTTATCGTTTCCATATGAGGCTCATTTCAGTCCTCTCCCTCTTTGACCTCAAGGAATGGATGTAAATCACGGGTCTGATCCCTAGCTCATGGAAAGCTTCTCAGGTGCAGGCCTCTTTCTGTCAGCTGCACAGCTGAGGAATGTGGTGTAATGTGCAGTGCATAAATGTGGCCTTGGGTGACGAGAAGCCATCCTGTGAGTGGAGCTGTCGTTTAGCAATGCCAAAAGGTACCATATTGTCAGCACAGAAGGAGATTCTGAGCAGCCTGACTATGCTCCTGCTTGTGATTGCTGGCTGAGAAATCATGGTACACACTCTGCTTGTAGATCTCATCTTGCATGGCCTGAGGCTACGGAGGAAGGCTGGCCACAGGCTTTTTGGGAAGCCACCTAGGATTCACACTCACGGTTCTCTTTGGTGTGCCTGGGTGTCCCAGCAAACGGGAGAACTTAAACAGGATTTGGGGTACTCTGACAACAAGCACTGTTTGTTTATATATTGCCTTAATAACTGTGCAAGGCACGTGGTGATCAGCCAGGCTGATGGGCAGAAATGGTGGCTTGCTGTGATGCCCCTGACTCCAAAGAAGATCTGCCTTCCCAGTGCCAGGAGCTGAAGAAGACGGGCCCCAGGATGGCACCCGGTCATGCCCTCACCATTTCACTCTTTGCACTGCAACCTCTCTTGGGGAACTGCAGAATGTAGGCACAGTCCAAGGTTGACCTGAATAACCTAAACTGCTACTGTCAAGTCCCATTATCCTCACGATTGAGCTCATGGTTATTTCATTTATTTGTTTCCCTGCTGGAGGAAAGAGAGCAAGGAAAAATAAAAAAAAGAGTCTGGCCCAAAGCCCCAAGCAACATATGAGAAATAAACAAAGCCGGTCATGGCACATCTGCTCTGCACCGTGTGGAGCATTTAGCTAATAGGACATGTCAGAAGGAGCCCATGCAAAAATCTCAGGCACTCTACCTTACTCAGCTGCAGCACAGTTTCTAGGGTCGCACACCACAGAAAGGCAAGGAAAGAACTGAAAAGATTGTGAGAGCTCTTGAATGTCCGGTGAGGTATCTGACCATCCCATCAGTCTCCCCTCTGGATCTTCATCCTATCTCTAGTCAGGCAACTGCTTGTACACCGGAATTCAGGGCAGGGCAAAGAGCATCTGGAGAATCCTGAGACTCCAGTATCTAGTTCAGGACCATGATAGCCCCTGCACTTAACCATTAGGTGTGCTCTTCCCAGTCTAGTGAGAAAGCTACTTGTTCATTTTAACTGACAGGGCTAGGAGCAGGGTTATGTATCAGGTATTAAACAACATGATTTCATGAAGGCCCCTTTTGAGGCCTTTGTTATTTCCATTGAATATCTTGACAGATGCTGCATAGATTAGCATTAGGAAATTAGTATTATTAAAACATATCAGATAATTTCCAGGCATTGTGTGATACTCATTTTTAGTCTTTCTGATATTTCATTGTCATCCTAGCAATGCGGGACTGAAAAGGTATTTTTCCTTTAAGATTGCTTTATCTCACGCCCTGAGCCACCAAGTCAAGTAAATGAACGATTAATATTCAACATAAACTGCACTTGCGCGAGTTCTTCTCTGTCAATAGCATCTCAAAATAGCTTCAATCTTTACTGTCTCTGGAGTCAATCACAAGAATGAAGCAATTTCAACTTAATGCCAGTATAAAGGAATTAGATGGACCTACTACTTTCAACAGCGATCTATTTCAACAATGATTGGTTAACACATGGTGACCCTTCTCCAATGCATCTGTATTGATTTAATAGATTACAGAATTGTAAAATCAGTAAGGAAAACATATCAATGAATCAGTCCAAGGATTTCAAAATGTGAACAAATTAGCACATCAGTGATAAAGTAGCTGGCCTAGAATTTTTCATGTCCCATTAAGTATCTAGACACTACTTAATACCCAACACAGCAACAGTGATAAACAAGAGAAGGAAAACAAGGTACCTCGTATTTGTGGGATCAGCTTGTCCCCACCCTGTACCTACATGGCCTGGAAGGTCCTGTCAGGATTTGAGGACTGAAGACTCAGCAGTGGAATCGTGCTGCAAAGTGCTGTGTTTTACCCTGAACAGAAACAAAAGAAGCCACCTAGTCTGGCAAAACACATTGCCTTAAAACTTAGAGGCATCCTCCATAGAGGCGCCATGATTTTATTAAGAACTCTCAGTGGCTTTTGCAGTTCACAGGCCATTATATGGGCTTTAGCCACAGACAGCAGGATATAATTTAGAAAACTGGATTATGGGGGGTGTGTGTGTGTGTTGAGTAGCCTAGTCAGCTATGCTTTATCTAACAATGTCAGACTAAAATAGCATCAAGGTGCCTTTTGATCCCACTGTGAGTGCTATTGAGTGGATTAGAAAGATTACATGCTTGCATCTAGAAATTAGGAAC
This sequence comes from Eudromia elegans, assembly GCA_003342815.1. NCBI lineage: Eukaryota > Metazoa > Chordata > Aves > Tinamiformes > Tinamidae > Eudromia > Eudromia elegans. The sequence goes on from PTEX01000283.1 coordinate 29,518, forward strand.
ATGTCAAATCTGACTGATATCTAGGCTTTTATTAAAGCCATAAAGACCATTCTCTCTAAAATATATATATTTGCTTAACTCTTCTTGGATTTTTTACTGATATTGTCTGATACTTAAAATAGGTTGCTTTAAAACACCCTGCATCCATATGTAGCCTTTGCTAAAGCATCACACCATCACACAGGGATGCAGAGGGAATTAATTTCTGTTTTATACTGTCAATTGCTCTACTTTTGCTGCTAAACCAATCCAGAATAATATTCTCATGTAGCTGTTCAGGAACAGGCTGCAGAAGAAAACTCCTGAAAGCATAATGGATACTGGATACAGAGTCATTTGGGACTGCTCAGCAGCTCAGAAGAGTCAGCACTAGTCACTGAAAAAGCAATAAATAACGACGTTCCTCTGCCATTTGCATAAAAGGGAGATTCAGTGATATGAGCAGGTCCATTGAGGGAAGAAATATAAGCCATCATCACACAAAGACATGCTTGTGTGTGTGTAGGAACACGCAGACAGGGTTCTCCAAAGCTCAGAATCAAGATGTTTTGTTATCTGCTTGCCATTTGGGTTTTTTTTTAAATCTATGCTAATTAAGCAATTGCATATTTTTCATTTGGAATTGGGATAGACATTATGGCAGAAGAGGAAAGTTCTCAGAAAATTAATGTGTTAGTTTTCCCCCCTTTAAAATTATTTTTGAAACTTGAGTTATATCATCCGCTGTACAAATTTTTCTGAATTCTCTCTCTGAAACTGTAAAGGATCATCTTTCAGTTATTGCAGGAGAAATACCTGTCTCTGTTCTGAGCTCAACTCTTATAGAAGTCTTTCAGCACTCCAAAGTGTTTCACAGAGTCACTGAGGCACAGACAGATCAGGTAACATTGACTTATTCAAGACACCACCTATAGTTCTAGATCTGGCCTCACATCTTCCCTGCTATTTGTTAGTTAGTTGTCCCATTAAACATTGCATTCTTTGCAGGTCTTATTAGCTTACGTGATGGCAACAAGGCTCTGTATGAACTAGCACATATAAGATGATTTCAGTTTTGTTTTAGATTTTGGCCTTTGACTCTCTTTTGACATCTTCTCTGTGGCAGGGTAGAACTGGAACGTGGCACTTTTACCTACATGGATCCACTAAACCTCTCCTGGTACAATGGTGACATCGGCAACAGGAATTGGAGCAAGCCACTCAATGAGTCAGATGCAGATCAGAAGCCTCAGTACAACTACTATGCCATGCTGCTCACCCTCCTCATCTTTGTTATCGTTTTCGGCAATGTGCTGGTGTGCATGGCTGTGTCCAGAGAAAAAGCCCTTCAGACCACCACTAACTACCTGATTGTCAGTCTGGCAGTGGCAGATCTCTTGTTAGCACTTCTGGTCATGCCTTGGGTGGTCTATCTGGAGGTAGGTGGTAGAGTTTTCTTTCACAGTATGAAATATTTCCAGTGGATGATGCTGAGAGAGGAGGTTGGCTGCCTGGATATCAAGCAAATTTCCAGGCCTTGCTGCTTGTCACAAAATGAAAAAGTTTCTTATTTTTCTAACAATCGTTCTGATTTTTGCAGGAAATGGTAGCAGGTGACAGGCTGATTTGAAAATTCAGTAGGTTAAAATGCAACCCAAATGCACCAAAGATCTATCTTTTAAATAGAGTTCAAAAGTGATAGGACCATGAGTTTTCTTTCAAAACTACACAAACTGCCTTCTCAAGCATGAAAACAAATCTGCAGCAATGTAATGGTTGTCACACTAATATAAACTGCAGCCAAGAGCAATCAAAAATGTATTCTGATGGATCACAGCATTAAGAAAAACAGGGAATTGTTCAAATAGGATGTAAATGCAGACCTATTATGTCACAATATATGAGAGAAACAGAGTCACAGGTGAGGTATGTATCATGATACTACAGTTAGCACGACAGATGAGAAAGGAGCTCTGTGCTTCTGCATACAGACCCATTTTGAGCAGCACTGTTCTGTGAAAACCAAGTATTCCCAAGACTGCCACATGTTTACCTGATGGCAAATGACTCTTGGATCAGTAAAAAGCTGGAAAGAATTAAACGACTGAATGACCCTTCCTTCCTTGGTCCTTTTGAGGCATAGGTTGCCTGTGTTCTTCAGTCAGCCCAAAAGCTGGGGCAATTCTGCACTAAAATAAGCCACCAGGAGAGGTGGCAAGAAAGCAAAATGGCTGAAGCTATATCAAATTTCCAAGCTATTGTCAAGTTATTGTCATTTCTTTTGGAGAGATGAAAACAAAATTGAGGGGAGCAGGGAGAAGAAGCCATTATCAGCTATTAAACATTAACACAAAGCAAAACAAACCTACTGACATGACGCAGGCTGTTGAGAAGCCACAATAGTAATTGTTACTCTAGCTAATTATTGTTCGTGTGGCACTTAAAAAATGTAAAGCACTGTGAATGTGTTACAGCTTATTAATATGTCCACAGGCTAGTTGCAACTGCAGTTCGTACCTCTGGGATTAGTTATACTGTATTCCTCTTTTGCAACAATCCATTCTAACCAGAGGCTCTTTCTGTGAGAAGATGCCACTCTCTTAGGCTTAACTGTGACTCTCTCAGATAGCCCCTGGTTTAATATGGAAGACGCTTTCTTCCTTCTGGGTTTGTGTGTGCATGGAATTGACTAGGATGCTTAGTCTCCTTAATCTATCAAGTAGGACAAATTTAGGCTTGTTCATCTCACCACTGATAAGATTTTGTGTTGATGAGAGTCCTGACTGCTCCTCTCCACACTCGACCAAACTTAGTCCTTACTACCACAACTTGAAGAAACATGTCAGCATTTGCTGAGAGAGGAGGAGCCGTTGCTCACCGTGTTAGGGGCACTGTGATTCCTCTCTGCACCTGCAGTCTCCAATCAAAAGTGCATCTAATCCTTTAGTCTGCAAATAGCTTCATGCTTTGTAGGGTGTGTCACAAGCTGGGACAGAAGGGATCTCAAAACACTGTAAAACCTTCTACAAAATCATCTCTGTTGGAAAGAAACCTTCTACCTCCAAACTACTGAAGTTTCCTATACATAATTGCATACAGTAGGAGAAAAGAGCTGATGTAGTTTACAGTATCTCCCATAAATTCATAACTGTGAGTTCATGAAACTGATTGTCACACAGCATTACATCTGTCTAGAAACCTTTGCCTTTGGGCAAATCCTAATCAAATGAAGTTACTGATGTGACTTCGGCTTTTAAGTGATTTTTTAATCACTGTGTATTCATCTGTCACTCAGGCTTCAATGCAGTCATTCTTTCTTCTTTATGCTGCCCATGGTTATGTATATCAGAGCAGAAATAACTGAAGAATAGCTATCTTATTCATTCTATTTTCAAGTGCAGTAGGAACCTATTTATATTAGAGGGAAATATACTTTTTTTTTCCTACAGCATGCCATATACAGTAGTTCTAATAATTGCTGTTAAACTTAACTGTAAAAGTTTAGTTTCAGTAGCAAGGTAAGGGAAGACAAAAAGGCTACTGGTAATTCAAATGTTACCATTAGCTCTCGGTCTATATTATATTATGTCGTACATGTTAAAGAGTTTTCACTCTGAATTAAAGCAATTTTTTTTTGGTGAAAAACAGTGTATGAGGAATTGCTTCTCTGACTTAAGAGAAAAAAAAGAAACAAAGCAAAGCACTTGCTTTTCTATTACTTATCTTTGCTAGGTAAAAATGGAAAAAAAAGTATCTTATGAAAGGCTGTAAACACAATGAGAGGGGCTAGGGTGTCATTGGAACATGGGAGGCCAGGTTTGTGTTTCCCTTATGGGTTACTCAGCTCAGAATACAGAGTAACAGGATGGCAATTGGCAAGGATGAAATCACCCTAGCCCTTGGGAAAGAGCTCTAAAGTATGATGCAGATAGACCGGAATACTCGTCTGTGGCAGTTCCATCATTTCAGACCCTTATCCTAAGCAACACAAAGTCCCTCAAGATTCTGTTTGGCACTGCAATGCGATTGACTGCATACAAAACCTCTGAAACTGAAAATCCTGTAGACAAAGTGTTGATCCCACTGAACTTGCAATAGTTTTTATATGGCTAAGCAAAATTCTCCCTTTAGACTCTGTCAGCTGTGCCTTCTCAGTGACTACTTTTATTGACTGTATTCTCTCTCTTTGTAGGTGGTTGGTGAGTGGAAGTTCACTCGAATCCATTGCGATATCTTTGTAACACTCGATGTTATGATGTGTACTGCCAGTATCCTCAATCTCTGTGCAATCAGCATTGACAGGTGAGGACTCCACGGCAGCAAGTCTTGTCAAGTCCTGTATAGTTCTCAAGAGTGGGGTCAAAGTCATCTTTATGTGGTCTGAATTCACTTGCGTCTCTGAGAGTTGACAAGGGTGAGGGCTAGCCTGGCTGAAGTGTTTTGGAGGCTATTGAAACCTTTGGAGAGATGACATGAAAAAAGAGTCATTTCATTTAGTAGAAGCCACAGAAACACTAGCCTTGAAAATGTAAAGTGAATTTAAGCTGTATTTATACATCCCTACTAGATCAAACCTTCTGTTTATATACTTAAGTGATGAAACTGTTCCCAGTGGGTAGACTCAGAGAGCATGAAAAAGAAATGCTGGGCTTATCCCAGCCTCCTGCTTTGAAAAACAGGAAACCTGGAGATTCATGAAACCTGGCTTGTCCAATATTCTCTTTCTGGACTTGGCTTTCAGATACAGTAGCCAGAAAGAATTTCCCGTGGGATTTATCAGCCCTGCAGAATAACAAAAAGTCTGGGTTTGTTTCTTCACATTGCAGGTACACAGCAGTAGCGATGCCAATGCTGTACAACACTCGTTACAGCTCAAAGCGCAGGGTCACTGTCATGATTGCTGTGGTCTGGGTGCTTTCATTTGCCATCTCCTGCCCAATCCTGTTTGGCCTCAATAACACAGGTGAGTGTTGTGTTGTCTAGAGCTAGCTGTCAACATCTCCCTGGCCTTACCAAGTCCCAGATGAACTTCTGTTACAAAACCTGGAACAAATATGGGATTCAGGTTTTAAGTGTATCAGAATGCATCCCTCTATTTAAAGTATCCTCTCCTATGCCAGTGTAAGACATTTTTCAGTCACTTGACTCATGTTTCATCTCTTGCTGTTCCAGAGTAGAGCTACAGACACATCAGAACAGAGGTTATGTAGAGGCTTACATAACACTCATCAATCAAAAAAAAAAAAAAAAAACACTAAAAACTCACTGTTATATTAACATATGTGACAAAGAAAAGCATGTGACAAGCAGTTTCACTGAGACAGGAGAGAGGAAATCACATATAGCATGATGGTTCCCCCAGAGCTCCCTCTTCCCTGGGTAGCTCCGTGCTTTCTGTCAGAGAGAGAAAGCAGAGGAATGCTAGCACAAGCTTTTCACAGCTGAGAGCATGATCCTGAAATTTCTTGTCCTGCAGATGAGAAAGAGTGTATCATTGCCAATCCTGCCTTCGTTGTGTATTCCTCTGTCGTCTCTTTCTACGTTCCCTTCATCGTCACCCTGCTGGTGTATGTACAGATTTATATAGTGCTCCGGAAGCGCAGGAAGCGCGTCAACACCAAGCGCAACACCCACGCTCTGGATTCTAACACTCAGGCCCCGCTCAAGGTACTGAGACCCTTCACCTTGCTCTCATCTATCTCCATGCTCTTCCCTTCGTGCTCCACTTCCTTCCTTGAAGTATTTCCTCCTCTCCTCAGAGGATACTGTCTGGAGCATAGGAAATATTGGCTCATGAGGGCCGATGCTGTGTCCGATGCTATTGGGGAACCCCAGTTGCACACTGGGATTACCAGGTCACTGGTAAGCAATGGGCTGTTGCTTCACAAGCCTACCTGGATCTCAGCAAATGCTTTGTTAGCAGCTCCGCACTAAAAATGGCTTCTTTGCCCAGACCCCATTTCCTTTGATTTTGCTGATCTGGGGTTACAGCCCAGCGTGTAGGTTTCATCACTTCCTGTGTCAGCACCACTGACTCTGACAAAGAAGCTTGGTCAACATTGTTTGCTTGACAGTTGTATAAACTACATGGCTGGTACGATATTGCTGAAATACAGCTATAAAAAGCAGCCTTGCAAAGCATGGAATAAGTGAAGCGAGGCTGAGTGTGTGAGACTGTGTGAGCTTGTGTGAGACTGCTTGTCAGAGTGCTAGCCTAGCAAGCGTACAAAATGATTAGTAGGAATGTACAGCCATGGAGACACCGTCCTCAAACTACATCCTCACAAGCTGTCTTCAAAACTTGTTCCATCTGAGGAAAAGGAGACATAGACAAGGGTGAACTGAAACACAGCCAGAGCTTTGTAGCTTCCTTCCCTTAGTAAAAGCATCAGGGATATCTGCCTCCATTATTCCTTTTTCAGAGTACTCTTTCAACACTTATAGTGCCATAGTCACACCAATTAATTTCTGCTTTGTTCCCCATGTTTATATCTTCTCCCTTACCAGCTTCCCTTCCTAGTTACTATCTGCTTGTGTAACCTATGAGCTGATGCTTGCCCCTTAGGACAAATGCACGCATCCAGAAGATGTGAAGCTCTGCACAGTTATTGTGAAGTCCAACGGGAGTTTCCAAGTTAATAAGCGCAAAGTGGTGAGTGCTAAAGAGAAATGGTAGCTTATCAGAGCATTCAGCTTTCCCTGTTTCCCTTTCAGAATACAAAATGAATTTATGTAGGGCGGGAGAAAAATAAGCTAAGAGCAAAGGTTAACATTCAATAGGAAAATTTAAATATTCTTCCTGTTCCGCAGAGTAAAGCAGAAGGTTTAAGAACAGAGAGCTCCAAAAGCCAGACTAAGCTCACCTAAAGATCAGCTATAAAAGCCATGACATTTTAACAATTTGTGTCCTTTGAGGTTCTTCTTCTCTTTATTATTTAAGGCTTGAAACTGCATTGACTTTATTGAGTTTTGCTTATTGATTTATTTATCTATTTATTTTCTGAAAACCTAGCGGAAATACATGGAGGCACAGAGACAATGTCTCTCCCATTTTCTAGCCTCTGTGTAATAAAGAAGTCAGTGCCCTTCACTGCAGCTCTGCCAGTCTTATCTACCCAAATGTATTCTCTTATGTGATTAACAGCCAAGAATCCATCAGAAAAGATAGAGAGCAAGAGGAATGGTTGATCACTCACCAACAAGCATTTAGCTTTTACCTGCAAAAATTGTTCGTTACTCCTCCCTGTATATTTCTCTCTCTCTCTCTGTGTTGTGGGTATTTGACTCTTGTCCAGGAGGCAGAGAGCCACATAGAAGAGATGGAAATGGATATGATGTCCAGTACCAGTCCTCCTGAGAAGACTACTTTCAAACCAGCTGCACCAAGTAACCATCAGCTGATTGTGCCAGTTGCTTCCAATCAGTGCACCAATTCAACCCTGCAGGCAACCTTGGACAGCCCTGTGAAAGTAGAGAAAAATGGACACGCCAAAGAAACACTCCAAACAGCCAAGGTCTTTGAGATCCAGTCTATGCCCAATGGAAAGACAAGGACCTCTCTTAAGACTGTGAGCAGGAGGAAACTGTCACAACAGAAGGAAAAGAAAGCCACCCAGATGCTAGCCATTGTACTTGGTAAGAGCGCGCCCCGGCTTCCTCTCCGTGTTTCTGCGGAGAGCCAATAGCTACCCAGGAATAAGTATCAGGCCTGGGTGTCCAACTTCTTTACCAGGCATATGACACATACAGAAGCTAATAACATCCCCCCCCCCCAAAAAAAAAAAAAAAAAAAGAAAATCATATAGATACAAAATAGAGGTAAAATACAGGAGAAAATGATGGAGGTGTAAATAATTTGCAGTGACCTCCAGCTACAAAACCTCTCCTCCAGAAAATATTTTCGTAAGTGTACAACAGGCACAAAGCTTTCAAGATGTAGAACATTTTTATTGCCAAAGGATAGTGATGTGCATGGGTTAGAAAGCTCCTGCACTTTTAGATATAGCTATAGCACAAAAAGCAGTATAGTTCATCATCAAAGGGGTACCTCTTGAGGCCCTAGTTTCTGTTCTAACTGATCTACTTAGATCAGCAGAGAAGTTTTTTAGTGTGTGGATCATCAGAATACAGGCTATGAGTCTTAGCAGATAAACTGAAGGCTCAAGGAATCTCTTTTCCTTTACCACCCTCAGCAACCTTACTGTTGTGATAGTCTCACAGATTTTCCAGCTTTCAGTAATCAAATCTGTCTCCTTTTTCCCCAGGTGTTTTCATCATCTGCTGGCTCCCATTCTTCATCACTCATATCCTGAACATGCACTGCGATTGCAACATTCCCCCAGCAATGTATAGCGCCTTTACATGGCTTGGATATGTCAACAGTGCTGTCAACCCAATTATTTACACCACCTTCAACATTGAATTTCGTAAGGCTTTCATGAAGATCCTCCATTGTTAAAAGAAAAAAGCAGTAACCACATTTTTAAGAATGACAGAAAACAAACTAATGCCATGTACGCACACAGACAAATGGGAAGCCACAGCGAGGTCTCAAGATCTTGTATTGGGCGCTAGGCCTACAGTGTTACGACTGTGCCATGCTCCATGCCTCTTGGTGGGGATGTAACCATGACCTTCATGTGGGAGGTTCTCACAGTCCTCGACATGACCTTTGGACTCTGGGAGACCAGTCCCAAAGGCACTTTTAAGAGCTACCCTCACACTGTGTTTAAAACAGAAGCAAAAGCTGAGACCTGTTCTCTTGACACTTGCCTGTGGCTAACTAACCTTGAGTGCATTAAACACAGACACTTGCAGAGCCATGCAGGTAGTGATGGGTCACTGCCACTCTTGGCTTATGTATTATGTCATTGGTACAGTCCTCACCAAAGAGAAGTCCACCTTTTCCGCTTCGCAATAGGAGCCAGACAGAGCTTGCAGAAACCCCATGTAATAGCTTGGCCTTCCCCTGCAGCTGTCTTGTCCAGCATTAAACTGCTAAGTCCCTGAGAGACAGCACCGCCACCACACACACAAAAAAACCCTTTCAGAGAACCCCAGATAGGCTAAGAAAGTTCTGCCACTTACAGATTCAATCCCTGCAATAATGTAGACCCACAAGCATAGGCAGAAGGAAGAGCATATGTCTCACATGGGCCCTTTGCAGAAATGTAGATATGAATAAGTAGGATGAATTGAACAGACAGCCAAGCCAAAACAAAAGCAGAAAACAAACAAACAAACCAACAAGGAGAGAAACTGAAGATGTGATACCTTGTTTTGCATGGTATGCACTCAGATTAAATAGCATACCTGCTATCATCTATCATCAGTCAGCCCAGAAGCATTTCATCTCTAGTCTCTTCCAAGAAGCTGCAAAGCAAATGGAGGAGTTATACCATGGTGAATGCAGAAATATGAAGACAGTCTGCCAGGTGGAAGGCATCTGGAGCCATTGCCATCTCAGATGTGAATTTGGACAAGTGATAATTAACTCCACTTTTTCATCACCTAACCTTAATGCACCATGAAGCCAAGGATTACCCAAGATGTGATTTGCCTAGCAGAGCATGTGCACAGTGACATTGTGCCTAATTTAAATTAAGTGAAATTGGGATAAAGACAATGAGTTTTTGAAAAAGCCAAGACAAATGCCCCCCAAAATCCCTAGCTGGATGTACTCCTGTGTCCAGGTTGGACTCAAAAAGGTTTGGATGATTCCAGTATCCCTTACTCTCTGTTGTCTATGTTTCGTAGTTTAAAACTAATGACAATCTATCAACAGTATAGTATCACCACACTGACTCTAGCATTGCCAAACCCATGCTCTGCTTACTTGCTGTACTGACTGTAACTCTCACAATATATTTTGTAATATTTCTGTAAATAATATACAGAGAGATGAATAAAATGACATGGAAATAGGTCTGTCTAGAAATTACTGTAGGGTCTGGAGAGCTAGAGGATTACAATTGCCATATGCAAAGGCAGGCTCTCAAGTTCTACTTCTATTTTCTAAAAATTTTGAAACAATCTGGAGAGCAATATAATCCCTTTCCTCTCTGTGCGTAGTTTGTGGAATATCCACGTAGCTTCTAACTCAGAATAGACAAAAATCATTGTTGGGGGGGACAGGGAGGGAAGGGGCATCTGTTATTCTCTGCTTTTTCTAAGTTCTAACAAAGCATTGTCCTGCAGGATGGGATGCCAGTGATATAACTCAAGTGTTCCAGCTACAGATTGAGAAGATGTATATGTGAAGCAGCCATAATACATAAACCACCCGCTGTTTCCTTAAACTGAAATGGAAGTTCTACTTTGATCCAGCTGTTCCTGGAAGAGGCCAAAACCCAATGTTCTTAATATTTAGCCCCTAGGCTTGAGTGACATTTGAACATGGCTTTTTGAGGTCTGTTCTTAGCTATAAATTTAAATTAAAAGTGATCCTAGAGCTGCCTAAAGGTACACCACTTTACTGACAGATTTTAGCATATAACTCTGGCAGAAACAGGTCCCTTGTTAGAGGTTGAATAGAAGAGTACATGCTTATCATAGCAACTTTTATATATGTATGAACCAGATCTTACATGATGCTGTCAAAACAAAACATTAGAAACATACATGTTGTGTTCGCACTATAATACCCAACTAGGGTGCCATTGCACTTTGAAAATGAGCAGGACTATGTGGAAAGGAAAATTAATTCTTAAAAAAGCACAAGTAATTGTCCTTTTTTTTTTTTTTTAATCAGAAAACTGGAACTCAGGAGATGTCAAAGGAGATGTTATCTGTTCTTTTGTTCTAGTTTTAACCAAGCAAATTCACCCCATGACAGGAATCAATTCAGACTAGTCTTAGTTAAAAGACTCAAAGAATAATGTAAAGCCAATGACCTTTTTTTTGTGGAAAAATAGTAACAAGCTTCTGCTCAATTTGCTAACATATTAGCAACTGCAAAGCAGTAAAGTGCCATGTGATTTAGTCACTTGAAAAGTTGAATCAAAATAGAAAAAAAAAAAGCATATACACAAAAAGCTTTAAAACATTTGGAAGTTGTCACAGGGGACTGTGCTCTCATAAAAAGCTGATGTGAGCCCTCAAAGTAAATTGAGAAAGCGCACAATTTCTTAACTGTCTGCCATGAATTTTAGTTCATATTCAATGCTAACCCATAATGGGACAAAATCATTATCTTAGAAACTATGTACCTTGTTTTAAATTTTCTTTTTAAATCCAGATGAAGAACCTGATAAATCAATTCACCTGAACCAGTAAAGGAACAAGTCTCCCAGAATCTTGTGGAGAAAGGGGACTACCGAGGAAGGGCTAATGTCCTTCACATCTTTCCCAACTTGGACCAAAAAAAGAAGGTATTGCTTCCTAGAGATGAAGCATCTGTTTGGAGAAACTAACATAGCGTTTAAGCAAAAAAAGATAGCACTTTCCACCCATGAATCAAGGCTTCATAATTGTCTTAGAAGACAGGAAGCAGCTGGGCAGGAACATATCCATGCAAAGTGAATTTTACTCAGAAGTAATTGTAGTTCTTATTTTGCGAATCATTATTTGCAAGGGAAGTTTCAGTTCTGCTTATTGCAGCTTTCGGTTCTGGCTTTTCCTCCCTGTGATTCACAGCTCACTGAGGACAGCATGGCTCTCTGCACCCCCTGAACAAGTTTTAATTAAGAAGCTGATAAATTCTGGCTGCACTATATTCTTGTCTGCTTGCTCCCACTACAGTCATGATATCTTGTATTTCCTTGGTTGAAGAGTAAACCAATTACAATCGCTCTAACCAGCTTATTAAATCTTGTTAAAATAAAAATGAAAACAGACAAATAGCCACTATCTGTCTAGTGAAAAATCTCCAGGTAAAATGTGACTCTCCCTGAAGAGCCAGGAACGTATGTTACCCATGATTGGAACATGTGACACTAAGAAATGTCCTCAGCCAGCACTATTATTAAATAGAGATTTACACAAAATACCGTGATGCTGTAAACTTACTTCATTCTTTTTACCAGAGGCTGCAAGAATGGTATTTACCTGTTTGTTATGCATCACTCTCTAGGGACCCACAATTGTGCTCTACACTGTAGAAACATGTAACAGGAAAAGATGATGGCCTTCAGATGAGATCTGACTTGAATTTCAGGTTAGTTATCCTTTCTTATCTCACTTTTTCATCAAGATTTCTAGCTTTTGTCCTAACTGTGTGTAGGAACTTCAGAGAAGGGAAAAAAAAGAGACACAGGTAGGAAGGACAGTACTCTTAAGTTTCTCTATCTCCCTTCTCTTCTAAGTGAAAAAAGACTTGGCGAGGGGATCTGTAGGAGGAAGAGATAAGAAACCAATGAGTTCATAGCAAAGAGCAGTCTTGATGACACTGTTGGCCTCACAGCACCCACCAGCATTTGCTTTCTGGCACTGTGCATTCAGCGTCAGGGAAAAGCACTAATGATGATTCACAACGAAAATTTTTTTTCTTTCTTTTTTTTTAACCCAGAAGCAAAACTAGTGAGTTTGGAAATGGGCTACAGAATCTAAATATAATAAGAAGGCTGGCTAAAAGCAGAGACTTTGGGAAATATGCTTCTGTCTTTGTAGCTCCGTACACCCACTTTGCGCTCTGTTTCACTATAAGTGGCAGCACAAGTGCAAACAACAGGCAATGAGCTCCTGCAGCTTGTGTGAAGTCTGAAGTCTAAATGAGAAAGTTATAGCAAATTAACCTAGGAATATAGACTTACAACTGAATTAGTGTGGCTTGGCAACTTACTGTGCTACGGTAATTGTGTTTGTACGTGTTCTCAGGTGGTGGCAGTTGATAGTAAAAGGCTCTAGGTTACTTTTTTTCAATGTACTTACCTTGTACTTGCTATGTGATGCATGGTAACCTGTTTAGCCGTGGAGACCTGATTGTATGTCTGACCCCAAGGAAATGTGTTCTCAGGGCATCTAGTGACAAACAAAAAAATGAACAAAATCCCACATCTCTGATTTTCTGGAACGTCTGGGGAAATTAACTCTTCAAAACAGAGAGTTTTCAAGTATGCTCAGATATGGAAGTTTTCATCACCTTTCAAAGGACTGCCAGAAAGTGCCATGAAGCCCAGTGCTTGCTGCCATGACAAAATACATTGGATCTCCTGGTCGGGTTGGAGTTTCGACTGCACAGAGGCGAAAGCCTCTCCTCTCTACCTGGCAGACGTTGTCAGCAAGAGGAAAATTACTGAGAAAAAGTTCTAAACGGTGAGCCCTGAATTAAGAACTAGAGAACTCAGCTCGCTATTAAGGGGGTAAGCACAGCCCCACAGTGAGAGGTGTTCACGGAAACATTGTGGGAGACTATGAAAATGCTGAGGTGGCTAGCAGTCTCACCTAAACCCCTCAGGAAGATGACAGGGATCAGGCTAAGCGTTTGCAGTGCCTACGAGGTCGGGCTGGCTGGGTGTGCAGCACCAGCTGGCAGGAAGGGCTGGGATATGCTGAGGAAAGAAAGCAGAGAGGATGCCTGAGTGAATCCAACCTGAGGGACGGCTGGCAGGCACACAGACTAATTTCAGCAGTGGCTAATGATTACCGAACACAAAGCACACATGATTTCCACAATTAGAAATGGGAAAGCATGACTTCCCCTTCCTGCTGCGCAGAAAAGAACAGAGGCTGACTCCTAGGCAAACAGTCCGAAGTTGTTTGTGATCTAGTCTAGCCCACTTGCCTGAACTCCCTGCGTGCTCCATGTTTTCTGCACATCACCCAGCATCCTCCACACTCTCCCCTGTGTCTCATCTTATTCGCTAATTCTCTCACAAAGGTTGCTTTAATCCACTGACAGCACACACACACATATCACACACACTGCTTCAAGCTATTTAATCTCTGCTGATAACTAAAGATGTGAATCTTTCAACATGGAGACTGCAAAAAGAAAAAGGAGCAGAAATATTTTCAGTAACTGCTCATTTGGGAATCATTTCCCTTGTCAAATTCTCTATGAGTTTCAGGGCAGAAAAATCCCAGATAAAGCTTTGTCTTCTGTTCAAAAGATCTACAAAAGCAGATTTCCTCTTGAAATTAAGAGTGTAGTCCCCATTTTCAAGAAACTAATACTTGCCATTTAGTTCTTGCTACCCCTACAGAAAAATCTGGAGCCCAGCTCACTTGACATGGAGGTTTAAACAGCAGATTTTGCAATTGTAAGCAAGTTTTGTTCCTTGCATTTAAAGATGCATTTTCTCCCAGGCTCGATCTACTGCCCCGAACAGAGGCAATTAATCAATTGCATCCAGCTGCTGTGGTCCACAAAACCTGATGAGAGCTGAAAGAATTAAGTACTGCAATTACCATGGATTGTGGTGATGGACTGCCAGAGTCAACACTCCTGCATGTGGGCCTGCCCACAGGACAGGCTCAGAGTAGGACTGTGGAAACACCCAAACTAATGAATCGTAGCAAGCCTGAGTCCTTCTGTCACCTCTGGGAGCTCAGAGGCAAGTATCTGGCAGCTGAACGCCAGTGCTGAGAATGAAGCTGCAGCAGGAGTGGCAGAGACTAAACTAATCTTGGCTACAGACAGTTCAATTCTCTGCTCTGTGGTGATCATTCTCGAGGCATTCAAGAGGGCTTTGGACATCCATCAATAGCACAGGTGGAAGGGCCCACAACGGCTTCTCTCCGCTACGCAGTTTGCTTGAGTGTTTGGCTGTAAAGGAATTAGTGGTGGTGTTTGTCTCAATCACATCACAGTCTCCCAAATTAGTGCCCTGTTTCCAGATCATCAGTCTCTCCTCTTGGGGCTCAGACTGACCTTAACCATAGTACCAAGTCTCATCAAGAGATCAGTAAGAAGGTGTCAACAAAACAACATCCATTCAGTTCTAAATAGCCCCCCTGCTCTGATGCAAAAGCTAAGGTGGGCTTTTCCTGTTTCAGCTACATAGATACAGGCGTATCCAATTATGCTTTCAAGATGTCAGTTCAACCTGGTCCTTCTTCACCAGCATGACATGCCTTGACAGAGAACATAACACACCCATGATCTTGAGAGCACCTCCCAGAATCTATGGATACTCACTGGGCTTCCAATGACTTCCACCTTTCTCCACGCCTTCTGGCCTTTTATTCTCCTAGCTGTGATTCTTTTCCCTTTTCTTGTTTTAAAATGCCTCAGTGGTTTCATGTCCTGCGATATTTTGCTGCATTTGCTAAAGTCACTGGGAGATGAGCCATAAAAAGAACACAACTGTGTTTAGTCAAAAGGAACAACATGTTGCCCAGCAAATAGACAGACATACTCAGCTCTCTTGGGGGATATCTTGCTGTGTGTTAGACGACAAATATTTCTTCAAAATAAAGGCGGGTTTGTCTCAGCAAAGCCTTTTGGCAGATGGAGAGATAAATGAATTCCCTGAATTCGCTTATAAGTATTTTTCTGCTTGGAGCAGACAGATAATTTTATCCAAAGAAGAGCAATTAAATTTCATATTGTTAAAATAAACACTCCACTGCTTTACTGAGAAGTAAGCTTCTGCAGAAGAGCAGTAAAAACTCCCATGGAATAAGTGCAGATTAAAAAAAAAGAAAAGCTGGATTCCCAAACCGCAGGTCTGAGCCATGACACCTTCCTTCCATACTGCCTCCATGCTGCTGAATGCAGGCCTGCAGAACTATGCGAAGTATTTTCAAACTTTAACAATGATTACTTTTTCCCCAGTAGGAGAGAAAGAGGGATTGTACCTGGGCCAGTGGCAAATTACAGAAAAGAAGAGTTTCATGCTGTGATCTAAGCCAGGATAAAGGGAAGCAGCAGTTGATGAAAGAATCAAAAGATCTTAAACTTGCTGTGGATGAAATGCCTGGTAGGAGGAAACAGCAAGAGCTCCTTGATACCCAAGGAGCTATCCTTGATAGCCGCTTTCTTCCATTACTTTAATGGAAGCTTGCTTATGTCTGCATGCAATGCCAGAACTGGGTGGGGAGCTGCTTTTCCAAACAATATATAATGTCATTTCAAAAGAAGAGGCTGAGGATATTCCCTAAAGCTGGGGAATAGCACAGATAAGTGCTGTGCAGTCTGGAAAGAGAAAAGACAGGACAGGAGCAGGTGGATTGTAATGGCCTGTGCTGCACTCAGACTGTCTCACCTGACCTGCCAGTCACTGTCTCATCTGTCACCCCTCGGGCTGTTCCCTCTGAGCAGCCTGGGCTTGATGCACACAACACTTGGCAGTTTTCTTCCAGAAGGCTTTCAGGAAGGGCTGTTCTGGGGAACCATCACCCCTTTCTGACATTGCCATTTCTCCTGCGTACACTGTCCCTCTCTGTGGGAGTTCTGTGGACTCCTCCATGTCCCATTAGCACAGCTCTCAAGGTCACTCTGCTGCTCTAGCTCTTCTTTCCTAACAAAAGCGATCGAGTCAGCCCTGGCTGCACGTTTCTCTTCAGGACTTCAGCAGGCAGGGAGAAGTGATTGCCGAGCCCCTGCAGCCAAGCCAAAGAGCTACTGTTACTATTATGAAGAGGTTTATGGGTTTACACCAGAGTTCTATTTCCTGCTAATCCCCTTGGGCACCTGTCCTTCAGAAGTGCCGTGCATTTAATGCATGGTGTCTGTGAGCACTTGTTATGGCCAGTTATCCTGTGCAGTGACCCCGTCATGGACAGAGCTGCAGGTCCTTCCTGCTTCGCACCCCACAGACCAGCACAGTTTATCAGACAAGATAGCACTACGGACCCTCTCCACCACACACTCTCAGATGTCTACACCCCCAAGCCACACAGCCATAGTAATTCATCTGCAGAAAGAGAAGAAATTTCTGGCCTCCATTTAAATTTCTCCCAATGAATGATAAAGCCCTGAGAATTTGTGGTTAGAATCCTCTTTTTTTCTATAATCCTACTTAGGAGCCCAACCAAATGAACAACTTGTTCGCCCCACAAAGTCAAGCCCTGGAGGGCTCAGGATTAATGACATCAGGCTATGATAGGCCTGTAAAAGGAGTAGAGCTTGGGTCATACTGTACCGAGACAGTACAGATCGTATAGCCACCCTCTTGCAATAAAAAAGAACACCTAGAATTCAACGTTTCTTATATTAAAATCACCCCCTTCAACAATCATCATTGCTGTCAGAGATATCCTGCTTCTTTGCACCTCAAACAAAACAAAAAAAGCATTTCTGCTAAAATCGCCTTTTACTCCAGCCTTATTTATAAAGACCTGCTTTCCCCCAAAATGTAGGATCATTTCACTTTTCACTTAACCGCATGTCCATAATGATCCAAGGCTGCCAAACAAACTGCACTCACTAAGCAGCAGAAAGAGCTTTCTCTCTGGGAGTTCCCACTGCTGGCAGAATGTCAAAGAGAAGTAAACACTGGAAACAAACCCAGTAGAATGAAGTGACTTGAAAAGATTTGTGTTCTGAAAATCCCTTGCTTTAGAAAAGTTCAAGCAAAACAGCAGACTGTTGGTGGGGTTGAATGCTCCTTTATCCCAAGCTGTCTGAGTAGAAGCATCAAGTAGCACCGTACACAAACAGTCTTTGAACATCCATTTGTGTGGCAAAAACTACATCGAGGAATTTGGAAAGAGGGAAACGAAAAGATCAAGGCTGTGAGAAGTTCAGATCAGCTGAAAGATCTAATGTTTTACACTAGGGTGGGGACGGGAAGAACATTCAAGAGCCTGAGTTTTAATGAAGGTTACTTTTAAAAACAAAAGTAGAGCAACAGGTAAAAGAGAGAAGTACTGTGCAGGGGAGGAGAGGCGAACGGGTTCCTGAGCAGGACGTACAATGATTTGAACGATGCTGTGATATGATCTTATGACCAAATTAATAAAGAGAGAGGAGATCATTCTACAAGTGAGATGTGGCTAGGCATGCAGGTAGTAGCCGGAATGGATTAGGGCAGAGAAAAAGACTGTCTATAAAAGCTAGGCACAGATATCTGTACTTGGGGAAAAGGTTTTCATCTTCTCCCACTCTGGGCTGTCCTCCTACCAGGCTATGCAGTAAAACTCAGTCATCTGAAGGGCAAGAAACACCAAAATCCTTTGGATCTGCAGTATCTTTGCTACAAACACCTTTGAAAATGAAACACCAGATGATGATGTGAGATTGGGATGACAGCATTAGTGCCACAATTATTTTGTGTTTGCGGCACTACTCCTGAGTTGTCATGTCAGCAGCTCTGGATACTTTTAAGACAGATGAGGCTTAGGACTCCGTGTGCTAGGTCTTTTTAAAGAGCGTAACTGAAGAAGTGAGGCATTTAGAAGATTTGTGTCCTGTTATTGCTTTCTTCAAAAGATACAATTGATGTGGGCTGTCAACTTTGTCAGTTCTTGGTTAAGAACTCGATATAATCATTGGTATATTTATCAGCAGGGACAAAAGACTACGATGTGTTTGAAGAAGGGAAAAGGGAGATGGAGACCTGTGATTAATTTTATAAATAACAAGTGGCAAGTTGCATAGTCTCGAAGTGGGGGCTGGAATGCACTTTTCTAGAGTTTGTAAAGACTCATATAATTTCTTTAGAAACTGAGCAGCAAACAGATAATTTTGTCTGAAAATTGCTTCTACCACCTCAGTAATGCTCTGCAAGAAAGATATATTTCTCTTGTGTCTTCTTAATCCTCTGTTATTTTCATTATAAATTTAATTAAGCTTTTCTAGAGAGTGCTGTATGACATACAAGCTGAGTTTTGTTTTTCTGTCAGAGTGACGATAGAAATGAGCTGCTGAATTATGTGGCAATTAGCTAGTTTCCTGCCCCGCTCGCCCCATGCAAGGATTTCACGTGATATTAAGCAGTACAGACATTCACTTTCTCCAGCTGAATCAATCCAACTAAAGCTGAGAGAAAGATGACCATGAGAGGGTCACGTATCTCAAGAATGCCGTCCGTCCTGTCCTCTCTCTGGCGCTGGAGAGTGCCCCCAGCTGCCATTTCACAGAGCACTGAAGAAAAGATTACCTCTGCACCGACTGATCCTATGACAGCTGCTTTGGGACAAGAGCTTCAAATGCAGGAATCTGCTCAGCAGCAATGAATCAGAGGAGCAAAAATTGCTCTTTTTTTGTGAGATGGCCATATGAGGATCCTCCCTAGATTAGAGCACAGCTGAACACGGCTTCCTCGTGATAGCTTTTTCTTTCCGATGGCCGTAATTGTAAGATGGTATTATTCCAGGGAGGACTCTTCTGACGAGCCTCTTTGTTTTACTCAGGACTGGTAACTAAGCAACACAATCCGTGTTCTAGCAGGACAAAACCTGAACGGTGGACCTCTTTGTTTTGTTTTTGTTTTTAATCTTTGCAAATTTTGAAGAGAAGGCTTATTCTAGGCTAGTTTCCTGGTTTGGGGCTTCCTATTTGTTTCATGGAAATAGCTCACACTATTGTGTTGGGTACAAGTAATCAAATCCCAAGATAACCAGTGTTCTGGGTTATACAAGTTATGTCTGAAGATCTATATTGTTATTAGTAACATTTATGTTACCAGAGTGGCATGGTAACATCACTGGTCCTGAGAAGAGGAAGTGTTCAAGAAAAGATGTAATATTATCTGGCATTAAGATCAAATATATATATATATATTTTTCAAAGCATCAATATTAGAAAAAGAAAAAAGTTCTTCAGTCTTCAATACCACATTAGCAAGTTTCCAGCTGCTTTTCTGTTGTTCTCCTCACAAACACTATCACATGCACCAATCCATGGGGACAAACAAAGAAATGAACACTAGAGAGAGAAGTGTGGGCAAGTTAAAGAAAATGAAAGCAAAGCTTTTACTGACATTGTTGGATGTAGATCCTTATTATTCTCAAAACAGTTTGCAAGGTCTTCTTACCTCCAGTGATCCTCATTTTTCCTGCTTTATGGTGATACCAGGATGCATCAGTGTCCACATTAGAGGTTCATGGCAGCAGGACTCTTGGCCTAAAGCGGATGCAGATTCTCTCCAAAAGGCTGCAGACCCAGCAGTGGCATCCTGAACATGACCCTGGCCCTTACACAAAGATACCAATGCTGTCGCTTTTCACTGTGCCTCCGTGGAGACCTGCTTGCAAATGAAAGCAGTTCTGAAGCTTTTGATCTCTGTGTGTCTACAAGTCGGTCAAAGCACCAATTTTGTGGATCCAGAAGAGCTGGGCTCTGTGCACAGGTAGTGCAAGTGAGGCCTTCCTGCCTTTTTTTTTTTTTTTTTCCTCTCCTCTCCTCTATGCTCTTTGGAAAATAAAGGGAATAAGATGAATACCAAAGATTAATGTCACAAATTTGGTCCCTTGAGCAGACAGTTAAGAAAAACCCATCCTGGCCTTACTTTAATTGCGGTTAAGGTTTTGGGGGTTTCTTGTTGGTGTTTTCTTTTTTATTTAGTTTGTTTTAAACCATTACTGCTAAAGGAAGACTGATATTCCTGCTGCCAGTCACATCCATCATTCTGCAGAATTTCAAGCATCACAGCTTCCAAATGATATCAGAGTGAAAATGTTACACGAAGGGAGAGCTATCTGTCTATGCCTTCTCCAATGTTATGCCCCTGACAGCTTAACAGCAGCTAAACAGCTTACGTCTCAGCAAGAGACTTCCAAGCTTTTTGAGTATGAAAAATATTACATTTTAATTAGAGAAACCTCCAATTTGCTATGGGCAGCCCTCTGCTTGTGACCAGCTTTTTCATTTCTGCAATGCCAGCAACAGCCATGCTAGTCTGAGCTCTGGGCACTCCTGTGGTCAGGGCAGCTGCTGTCAGCTGGCCCCGTCCTCAGTGACAACACCTGACCTCTCCTCCAGGCAGGGGTCAGCAGAAAAAAAAAGTAATTGTAGTCTTTTGCACAAAGATGCAGCAAAACAGCTCTCGCACACTAACTTTTCCAGACTGGTCAGAGGGATTGAAGAGGATTCTCTCAAGACGGGAGGCAGCAGAAGGGGCGTATCTGCTGTTCTCCAGAGTTTTCTGATTCTACCTCCCACTCAGATGAGCCTGCCCTATGGCATGCAGGTTGCCCCCTCTCTCAGCCCAGTTTATAATAAAGGACTCACTACACATGCTTTAGTACCTGTCAAACGTCAAAATTAAAATAAAGGCATGGGAAGCGTCCAAGAAATTTTTAATAGCAGACAGGATCATTACAATCATCCCAACGGATCTTCTACTTAGCATAGACCAGAGAAATTCAGTGGGTAAGGCATATTTTTTTTAAAAAGTACATTATTGAACAACCCAATACAGATATGACTCATGCACTATTAAGTATCTTATATTTTATACTAAAAAGTCAACAGGCATGGTTACAGCATTATGTCCAAATAAAGAAGGACTCTATAAGCTATATGTCCATTTCCATCCTTCAGCTTTATGAATGAACATGGAAAATCATTGCTTAAAGCCTGCATCATCAACGTGAAGTGTTTTATACACTTAGTAAGACTTTCAAAAAAAGAAAAGTCACCTTTTTTCTATCGCTCTGTTTTCTTTTACTCTTTTAGTGCTCATGCTTTACAACTCTTTCCATCAAATGTGCGCCTTAGGAACTTTCTTAAAATAAAACAATCCAAAACAACAACAGCACAATTTGCTTGTTTTCACAAGAGAGATTGTGGAGTTTCCTTCTCTGGAGATCTTCAAAACCCACCTGGATAGCACCCTGTGCCACATGCTCTCGGTGTCCCTGCTGGAGCAGAGGGGTTGGACTAGATGATCTCTAGAGACCCCTTCCAACCTCAGCCCTTCTGTGATTTATGACCTGACTCCAGGATGGTTTAAGGAACTGCACCTGATATCTCCAGTTCTATCCTTCCTGGAACAAATTTGGTTCTTGATATCTTTGTATTACTCACCACAGTCCTATTCCCTTATCTATTCACTGGTGAGTCTGTCCCTTGAAGCAATGTAATTTTATTTTCTCTCTGATGTCTACAGGCCAACTAGAGGGCTGTACAGCCAGTGATATCTTCCACATCAAGCAGGGCATGAGCCATAATCAAGGTCTTTATGATGGCCATATTGCCCTTTAGAACAGCAAGATGCAAGGGTGTCCAAACGACTTTGTCTTTAGCATTGACATCTGCCTTGCACTCTTAGAGACTGGTGACTCAGAAAGGAGCCCTGCTGGACAGCCAAATGGAGAAGGGCCCACTATGACTTCTCAGCAACATTGGGATCTGCCCCACATCTCAAAAGCTCACAGACCACCGGCTCTTCACCTACAGCGAGCGGTCAAGTGAAGTGGTGTCCAGCCCACACTTCCTTTGACATTCACCTTGGCATGGCTGTCTTTTAACAGGTGAATGATTTCAACGTGTCCTTTGAAAGAAGCCAAGTGCAGAGGAGTCCAACCTTTGTCTGTCCTCAGATCCACATTAGCTCCATATTTGATGAGTTTCTCACAGATGATATACTTCCCCTTCACCGCAGCCATGTGCAGGGCACTGTAATGATTCTGATCCAGGCTGTGGACAGAGGCCCCCTTTTTCAACAAATAACCATCTACCCTGAACTTCCCCCTCTCCACATCAACATGAAGCAGGGTTTGGTGGTTCTGCTGCTTCTTTTCCAGGTCTGCTCCTTGGCTGGCCAGCAATTTAGCGAAGCTAGCATGCCCAAAGCAAGCTCCCTGGATGTTAGAGTCAGCCTGGCAAGGCAGCAGCATTTGGGCTATGTTCTTAGTGACGTGTGCATCATGCTCCATCAGAACAGAGCAGATCTCGGGAGATCTCCTCTAAACAGCCATACTAAGTGGGGTGTGGCCACAGACTCCCTGCCTGTACACACTGGCTTTGCAGCTCAGGAGAAGCTTCACTTTTTTCCAGTTTCCCTGGATCACCATGAGATGAAGTAACGGTAGGCCATTTTCATGGATTCTGCAGCTCTCCTCAGACAGAATGTTCTCTGGACTTTTGGTCTCACTGTGAGAAGATGGGATACAAATTCCTGACCGTCACTTTCTAAAGGCAGAAGAAGCAAAACAGGAGAAAGAATATGACCAAGTGATCCTATATGATCAGGAGCGGAAGGGGGCATCTAGCAGTTGAGGTGTGTGATAAAGTCCCAGTATAACTTCAGCAGTGCTTTTGGTTGAGTTCAGTGGATCAGATCTGGAGAAATTTTTGGAGGAAAGCTGATCTATGCAGAGGGACAAGCTACTTCTCTCTTGCATTTGACACAAGTTGCTCTGGCAACTGCCCATCAACTGCCCACTGTCCTGATAATGGCATCAAAGAAACTGGGCACAAGATTTGGATGTGACAAGTTCTTTTCTGCGTGCTGTTGGACTCTTGTCCACCTTTCCAAATAATAATCTTGGGTTTTGTTATTTTTTTATTCTCAAAATTTGGTATTTTTTCATAGACCTCTGTTGCCTTTGATGTCATGGCTCTATAATAGTATTTTGTTTTACATCTCCCTTCTGCACTCAGATTTCCTGTCTCTGAATAGACTGGGTGCTGGTGCTTTGCAGATAGAGTATTTCAAGATGTGGTCTCTCTTACTGCTGCATCCTTACTACAGTTTTCAGTCTGTCTACTCTGCAGTTTTTGGACTCCTTCCTGCAGAAAGGAAGAAAGGAGAGACGTGCTTAAAGCAGAAACTGAATGCCTTGCTCCTGGTGTTGGCAGAAGCTCTGCAAGAGCAATATAGTGTGCGAAGCAAAATCAGCTGCTTTTCTGATCCGTGTAGTGGTGGCGTGCAACCTGCAGGAGCAGTCCGCTGCTCATAGCTCACAGGCTTTGGACTTCTCCTAGTGGTGGATAACCTAGGTTTTTGGTGGTCCGTCTGTGATGCAGCCAGAGACCGAGGAAAGAACCACCCAAGACAGCAAAACCTGTAAGGGATCCCAGCAGAATGGGTACCAGCAAAGCAGAACCAGGACCTGGAAAGAAAGAAGTAATCAAGCCATGGACAACACTGAGAGGAAGGCTGAGCAGAGAGGCAGTAAACTCCCATTCCTTTTTTACACCCTGCCAAGCAGGTACAGCTACCTTTCCTTCCAAAGAGTAATCTGAATGTATAGTGCCTGTGTGACAGTTTAACTGATTTGGTCCTGATTAACCTGTGCACCTGGCCTTTAGGTAGGCCAGTGCTAATATGAGGAGCTCTTTGGATAAATCTCAGGCATGACAGACAGTGTACTGTAAAAGTGTACTGTTTCCCTTACAGGTAGAAAAGCTGTGTACTGAATAGAGATTGGAGCTTCAGGAGGACAGATGTAAAAAATGAAACGAAACAAAAAAAAAACCCACATGAGACTCACCTTCCACAGGTGGGTAAAGAAACTTGTTCTTCATTCTCAAAATCGGACCAAATGAAATCAGGTTGTGCAGGTTTCCATAGCTCTTCCTATCACTTTGTGGGGGAACCATCTCCACACTTTCAGAGCAACCCTACAACAGACATGTAAAAAAAAATCCTGAACAGGATCTCCTGCACTAGTACTGTGTACAGTGCACTGCAGTTGCAGTATTTCTTGATGCAGATCTCTCCTGATATTTTCTTTGCCTAACTCTGCCATCACAACAAAAGGTTTATTTCCTAATGCCTGGAGCAGGGTACATGTGCATCTCTATTTCCCAGTATCTTCCCAAGAAATATCTGACTGTGGTTTTAGGCTTATGTTGTGTCTGCAAAATAAATAAGTGCCGTTAGAGCAGCAGCTACCTTATCCCTGAGACCTCCAAGCTTGAGGAAGCCTAAAAAGTAGCATCTCCCAGGCCCAGAACAATCCAATTTAGAGACAGATTTAAGCCCTTTTGTGTAATTCTACAAGGCAAAAGTTGCTACTTGCTTGTTACTGTGCTTCTTGAGCTGATTACACCATACAGCAGTAAAGAGTTTGTAATAGTAAGGTGAAAATAGGACACTGAACTCTGTAAGCTTAATTGAAAGCAGAAATGTGGTCAGGGTTTTAGGGGCAATAGCACGCAGGAGATTAAGAGTGTGCAAGCTGGAAGAGAGCAGAACTCCTCAATCCACCATCACAGATTTTGTTCAATCGAGTGTACTGGATGGAAGCACCTAATCCTTCCAAAACCTCCTCATTGATGTCTCACCTTTTCCCTCATTTCCCCTCAACTTCCCTCTCTCATGAGACAAGGGACCAAGGAAAGGACTCTTCCCACGCACCTGCTCGCACCCTGTTTTGCCATGCAGACAGACACCCAGCTCACAGTGCAAATAGGCCACTGAGTGATTCAGCATCTGGAACAGCTGGATGGTGAAGCTTGCAACTCTGGGTTGACTGGTCTGTAGTAACTGGATGTGTCTGCACTCAGATGGCAACCTGGCAAGGAGAGATGAAAAAGAGTTTCAATTTCCTGAACTCCTCTGAATCAAGTCAGGAAGGACACTCTGCTGACACAGTTATTCACAAATTCTAAGCCAAATATCTGTGCCTAGAGTCAAACAAAAATCCACAAAACACGTGTCACACTGAACATGTCACCATCATGGAGGCCACAGTCCCAAATCAGAAGAATTGTTCATGGGAAATTGATTTTATTAAACCGTTAAAAGGGTGCTAGGGCATGACAATCATTCCCCGATTCTGGAGCACTGCTTCAGTGACCACCTGCTGTGGCCAACAGTGGCAAATCAGTAAGCCTTTTATGAATTATCATAATACTTAGCACTTCTGACTTACACCTCATGCTCAAAGGGCTTTACAAACATTAACTAAGTAATCCTCAAACGTTAGAGATATGGAGTGCAGGGAAGAGTGTTGTGGCCAAGGCCATGGAGGCAGTCTGAGAAGTGCCACTGCTCATTTACAAAAACCAAAAAATGAAAGGAGTACAGGTATTTTTTATTTTCCTTAGAGACCCTAAGTCTTGTCAAGCCCTCTGTACGCATCACAAGACAGTTAAAAGAGCAGTGCACCCTTAGCTGCATCCTTACTCCTTTTAGCCGAATCTTAATTCCAGAGACGTCATCAACTCCCTATAGCTATACAACACAAGGGAAGCTATTCTCTGTGGATTAAGATAACCCTCATCCCAATCCCAGCTCATCCCTGCAGCTCTGTATCTGACCTGTGGAACAGGCAGCATGCAGCATCTGGTCCCCCTGTCCTGGAGGTAGGGGTCACACAGCATGACCGGATTTGCAGCACAGGGTGGCTGCTGTTACTCTGCAGGGTGATTAAAGCCAGGAAAGTCTCCTGGGGAGGCAGTGACCCATAGACCTCAGAGCTTGCTTCTGTGGCAGGACGCAGGCTCATCTGTGCTGTGTAATTGCCAGAGCTGCAGACATCAGTCACAACTGCCTGGCTGAAAGAAAAGAGGGAAGAAAAGATAAGACCCCAGCAACGCTCTGCTGCCTGTTAAAAACAGAATCAACATTACAGTCTGTTTCCTCAGTTAAGTCAAACAGGAGCTGGAGTCCAATTTATAAATAAGTTGAAACAAATGAACAACATGTAGACCGTAGCATGATGAACTCTTATGACTAGAAATACTTCCTGCCTCTCTGCACTGTCAAATGATTCCAATTGAAGGATACCTAGAAATGTTTTACTACGTGAGAACACTTGTTTTCTTTGCTGGTACATTTACTGGAGCACTGTTAAATGCCCCTAGTTACAAAACTGCCTGTAGAACTTGTCTAGGAATCAGTCACAAAATCAAAATAAGCAGTCTGAAGAGCAGCATTAGGATCTAAATGAACCATGGCCCATCTTTTATACGTGAGGTCAAACTAGATGGAAAGCAGTTTTTAAAATCACAGTATAGCTTTCCCATGTTACTGAGGCCATGGATTGCCTCTCCCCTTCCCCTCCTAAAATGAGGCACCTTATAGAGGTAGCAGCAACTCCATTGAGATAATTACCCATTCAGAAGGCCATCATCTGACTGCAAAGCACTTCTCTGGCGTGATTCACTCAGCAATGGACTGGACTCAGAATCCAGTAGTGTCAGGACAGTTACCAAGCCTTCAGCCACTTCTTCCGTCACTCCATTTGTTTTAAACACCTCCTCTGCTTCGGTGTTCGGGAATGGTTTCTCAGAGTGTCCGCTGTTCATAACGTCTGCCAGTGAGCTTCTCTCTGATGTAAGTGGTACCAGGCTCTGAGAAGAATATGAGAGGCTTTCTAGGGTTGGAAGGATCTGGGTGAGGTCTGGGGTTAGAAGTATCTCAGGGTCATCATCATCTGCTGAATTTAAGACAGGTGACAGGTAGATACCCTTATTTACAAGTCCATTAGCAGACACAGAAACTGATTTTGTCGTAGATGACCTAGTGGTGTGCCTGGCAGCGTCAGGACCTGACTCTTGCCCGGTGTTATCTCTCAGTAATGTTTTCTCCAAAGGGTGACTTTGTAGACTTGCTGATGCATGATGTGATGAAAACGCAGGTGTCTGAACAGGCAGCTGGCCAGTTGCTGCTGAATATTCTTCTCTCACTAACACGCCATCACTCTTCACTGTTGATGGTGAGCCCAAAGTTGCTTTGTTCGTCCTGGCAACTGTAGGCAGAGCCATGTATGGATCCGATTTGATAGCTGATGTTGGCATGAGAAAAGCTTTTTTGTTTGTATGTGAAGCAGTCACACGATCATTCTTAGCTGCAAAGAGAAAAGTCTTTGCTGAGGGAGATGGCAAGGTGCTTGACGTTAATTTAGGCTCTCTCTCAAAAGCAGTAGATCGTGCAGGCACAGATGGTTGTCCCAGAGTTAAAGCAGTCTTATTGCCAAGAACTGCTCGGGGGGGCTGCTGTGTTCTTGTATTAAATAGGGCTGGCACAGACACACTTGTTCCCAAGAATGTGCTAGTTCCTATTTTTCTTATGCTCGTGCTGATTTCAGTTGTTTTTGCATTTTCTCCCATGTCAGCCAGCGAGATGAATTTTGTAGGTGCTAGACTAGTTTGCTTTGAAGTTGGTAGCAGAGGGGCATCTGTTAACCCAGATGAAGGTAGGATTGCAGGAAACCTGGCATATGTCCTCGTGGGGGTGATTGTGGCCTGGACTTTCCCAGAAGCAGTTGTTTTCATTTGGACTTTAGTTGAAAGTGAATCATACACAGGTACTACTGTTGGTGCCTCTGTCACCATGAAGGACTTAGGCACAGGAGGAGTAAATAACAGGTGCTTAGTAACATGCAGCTTTACAGAAAGTGTGGATGTTCGTACCGCTGTAGCAGACGCAGTGACTCCTCCTGAACTGGCATTGCTTCCTGTTGTGAAATTTTTATAACTGTTTCCAGCTGGAAGAGGTGGCAACATGGTAGGCACCAACTTTACGTGTGCTGGTAGCCTCTGAAGTGAGGCTGTGCTTGAGACATCCTGTGAGGAGGACTGCAGAGGCACGACGTGCGTGGACACCTTCGATAGGTGTTTTATCGTTCCAGGTGAGTGCGCGTTCAGACACTCTGTGCATTGTGCATTGACAGAGGAAGATGTGGTTACCTTGCCTTGGTGAAGACTGGTTGTTAGCAGCTTTAGCTTCATACTGTGCTGTAGCTGATCCACAGTCCTTCTCATAGTAAACAGAGCTTGGGTTGGCGATGCAGAAGCAGGGAGTCGTTTTGCTGACAGTAAGGAAGTTGAAGAAGAGCTTAGCTTTTCAGCTGTGGAGAACACTTTTGGGGAGACAGAGGAGCTGTGCTTTGTAGACAACGCTGACGGCAGCACAGCAGAGGTGAGAGGCTCTGCAAATGCTCTGTTGAGTAAAAGGGTGTCAGTCTCTTGGCCCTCTTCCAGAAAGGGAGCAGATAACTGAACCTCTTCAGGCAGACTGTGCAGATGGATGGCCTGCACTGTAGTCATCCTTGTCTGTGGATACAGTGAGTGGTTTGATGCCAAGGTCACAGCTTCAAATGAACTAGTGGTGGCTGCAGAATTAGTGTTAGTCAGCACTGTCCAAGAAGTTACTTGCATTTTCTCCGCTGACTGCTTAGTGGAAAGAGTCATTTCAGGCCTTAAAGGCTTACTAGTGGAATGAGAAGAACTAGTTTTCATTCGAACAGTGTGGCTCCTTTCAGGGGTAACCAAATTTAGATCTTGCTTGCTAGTAAAAGATAATGCAGTTTTCTGGTCACCATCAGGTGAGTACACTGTCCGGAACTCTGGTGCCCCAGTGGGCAAAAGGATAAATATAGGTTTAATCAAAACTAAGGTAGAAAAATTCTGATTTCGGAGCTTTGTAAAATCTACTGATGAAGAGTTGGACACTGCCAGCATTTGTTGAATGGAAACCAGAGTCCCAATGCTGGTATTTGGGAAACCTGTAGGCAGAGGGGAGTCTTGCACAGGCTGCAGGCACACTACACCATCAGTGTTCCTAAGCAGAAAAGATACATATTGGGATGATGGCAGTACTCTCAACTGATCAGCTCTAAAGCCACTGAGGTTTTTGGCAGCTGCATTATCCAACATAGAAAAACGCTGAACTAGCGCTTTTGCCACATGTGACAGGGTCTCATGAGAGCCACCAGGCATCACTGGTCCAGGATGCGCTGTTGTTGAGCTGGGCTGCCTTCCTTGTGCATGGAGCAAGGCCAGTCTCGGAGGAAAAGATTCGGAGCTGCCAGCCCCCCGGTTCTGGGAGGCTGAAGGGGCAAAGCTCTGAAGAACCTCCTTTGGGTTTCCATTGTCATAAAACCCAGGAAGGCCAGGGTGTGTGCTGGCTTGGGAATTGCTCTTGGGAGAGCCAGCCTTATCTACCTGATATGAGAGACCTGTCTTTCCCTCAGAGTCTTTTACTGTGCTCCTCTGCGGCTTGATAGGGGAGGTTTCCTTAAAACTAGGATGGGCAGAAATGGCTTGAAGCTGAGACCTAGAATTAGTAAAAGTAGATGAACTCGGTAGGTGAAATCCTTTTGTGACAGAAGTGGAGATGCCCCTTAGATGCAACTCGCCATAAACAGCAGCAGCTGTAGCTGGTGGCTGATGCCTTGCATGAACGGAATCAAAGGTGCTTAGACGCTGGAAGCCTGCATTCACAGCCCTAGACGTACCTGGAAAGACAGCACGTGTTACTCCTGGCTCTCCAGCAGCTTGGGAGAACTCGAACTCTGAGATCTGTGATTGGATTGATGGGAATGAGGTAGCAGAAGCCTGTGGGCCCCCAGCGGATCCAGCTCTTTCAGGTGTGCTAGTAATTGTCTGAGTATCAGCATCACCTTGCAAAAGTAGCACTCCACCTCGAGAGCTCCTCTGGGTTTCTTGAGAAATATGGTTAGTGCAGTTCAGAGTCTGGTACAAAGAAAGGGACTGTGATCTGTCAGCTGTGCTCCTGGGCCCTTGAAACGAGGACTGAATCAAGTCATCACGAGCAAGTGTTTCCCGAGGCATCCATAACAACGAGCGTTCATTGCCCTCTGGCAGTGCCTGAAGAGCAGGGAGCTGGCTTGGGGCTCTGGAGCTCTCCAGTTCAGGTGCCTTTGAATGTTTGGTTTTACTGGCTGCTGTTTCTTCCTTCAGAGAGGGAGTAGGGAAAAATTGGACAGCAGTCAAATGCCTCATTCTTGAAGAGACCACATCAAGGTTTGCAGAGGTTGCCTTTTCAATGACTGCAGAGGTTGTGACACCGGCATGCCTGAAAAGGATTTCCATTGTGGGTGCTAGAGTTACATTAGCTTTGTCATCAGGCTGGGCTTCCAGATTTGTGTCTTTTGGCTTTTTGTTAGGGGGAGGCGTTAATGTTGGTACCAAACCGATCCTGCCCCTTTCAAGAGTCATCTGAACTGTGCTGGGAAAGGTAGATCCTGCTATTTCTTTCCTTGGTGCATGGAAAATGACTGCTGAAGTCAGAAGAGGCAGTTTAGGATTTGGCACCTCCATCTGCTTGATAGTGGGACTGGAAAACACTACTGCAAACTCCAGAGAATCTTGAAGAGGCTGAGGCACTCCAGCACCAGAGCTAGCAAGTCTTTTACTGGACTCAGTATTATTTTCTCTTTCTGGTTTTCCCGTTACTGACATGTTGGGCTGTTTCTCATGCGTGCTTGACTCTGATCCTTGCCTCAAGATAGGGATGCTTGTGCTACTCAGAAACCTGCCAGAAACCATGCCTCCATCTTGGTGCAATTGATAAGCCCCCCCCAGCTGTCTAAGCAATCCTCTAGGTACTACAGCTGTTAATTTTTCAGCGATCTCTGTTTGCACAGGGATGAAGTGAGTTGTCGTTTCATCGACATGGTCAGCCGCTGGAGTCTGAAAATCAAAGGTCACCTCGTCCAAGTTATCTTCTGTAATGGAAGACACATCACTGGTCACGGGGCTGCTCTCAGCTCTCAGCTGGACTTCTCCAGGAAGTTTCTGGCCTAACACTTCACTCCCATGATGTTCATTTGTGGAGGCATCTAACAAACAGAAAACAAGCCTTTGTCTGTTTATGTGCACGTGAACTTTTAAGAGTTTGCAGGCGTACTCTGCAACAGGCTGAGAGAGAAGTGGAAGGGAGAACGAAGCCCTAAGGTTGCTCAAGGCCATGCCCATGGATCTTAAATAGCAAAGCAAGATGAAAACATACATTCAAGTGCTCACTCACCTAGACGTCCTCAAATATTGCTCCTCTCCCAATATCCCCGTCCTAGGTTGAGGTTCCTGACCGCTTGCAATTGTCCTGTTCCCACTGAGTCATGCAAGTCAGAGGCAGAAAATACATTGAAAAAAGGCTCTATCTTTCAGAACTGAACCCTAGAACAGATACACTAGGCTTACAAACAGCAAAATAACCTTCTAAAGAGGAATCCTTGTCACTGCAACCTTGGCTTAGGGAAACTTTGGATTGGGCTATGCAAGGTTCAATATCATTAGAGGATGAAGCTTTTTTGTTTTGCCCAAGGGACACAAAGGAGAACAAAATAGCCCCTCTGCTTCTAAATTCTCAAATCAAAAGTAGATATGTCATCATTTCAGAGGTAAATTTATGACTGAGAAGGCTTTTTTTTATGAAACACTTTTTTTTTTCTTGCTTACATTTACAGGGACACCATTTCCAAGCGTGCTTGCCAAACCACAGCCTAAACTATTAATGGACCTTCCTCCTTGCCTGGCAGCAAATACAGGTACAGAAAAACTAAGAGGTGATTTTGGAAATGCAGTTAAACTGTGCTTTTCACAAAGGCAAAGCAGGTCAGCCTGGGGGGGTATGCCTTACTACTGTGCTTTTAAGGCCTCTCTGGTCTTTTGACAAACTGGTACTACTTTGGTCAGTTAGAAGCAGGCTAAGCTACTTGAAAAGGAAGCAAAAGCCCCTAGTTCATTGATCTAATGGTTACGTGTTGATGGGTACTGGTAAGTAACATGTCTAAAATAGTTGGAGTTGTGATTTTGCACAGGAAAACAACTCCCCTGATGGTTCAAACTCAAAGAAATGCAAGTACGCAGACTAAAGATATAAAGATATAGATATAATCAATTCCTTTACTGAACCAAGGTCCTTGAGAAAGTGTTACAAATATATATAAATATACCTTGGCATGGGAATAAGGTGCTTAAAAAGCCCAAAAGATCAGATTTAGAAAATGGAGAGAATATTCTTTGAACACACCCAACCTTACTTTGACTCACAAGCTGAGTCCTGTTGAAAATATACAAGGCTACTCTCACGAACCAAGTTAGACTTAGGAACATGTTGCAGGGTATGCTCGTAAGCACACAATAGGATGTAGAAAGCCTGGTCTCTTGTGACAGCAGCCCCAAGAACTCCCTTGAATCATGAGAGCATCACAAACTCATCATTGAATTCACACTGTCAGGAATATTTGGCAAGACAGCTGTTCCCAGAGAACAAGCAAGCGTACTCTTCAGGGGTGGTCTGCCTCATGCTTGAGACAGCTTGAGTAGGCAACACAACTGGGCCTTGATTTAGGCCTGCCAACATGCTCATACCTGACTCATAGCCTTCCAGAACAGCTGTACAAACAGAAAAGTTGTTCCTTCATCTTTGCTGTCACACACCTGAGATTGATAGCAAAATACCTTAAGTTTTCTTTCACAAATATTGTAGGAAAGGAAGGCAGGAAGACACCACTTGAGGATATAACTAATGCATCACTCACCAGACAAATCCAGAAGTTCAGCTGCAATCAAAATAAAGATGGGGATTTTTTCCTGCATCTCGTGAAGCAGCTCCTGAGTCAGCCCAGTAACTGTCTCTTCTGACAGATAGCAGCTAACTAAGGAGTCACTGCTGCCTTTTGGCAATAGGCACTTGCAGTGTTTGTTCTGCATGGGCAGGGTATTGGGTTCCTTTATAACAGTTTCAGTCAAACAGCAACCAATAACCTGTTCGACTCCTCCCAACCAAAAAAGCCCACACCAATTAGAATCCATTGATTTTTAACAAAATTAAGCTACTTAAATACTTTCAAGAGAGCCGTTTCCAGGAGTTTCACCTCTCCAACTTTCATTCTACTTATTTATCTGGCTGATAGCCTAAACGTTGCTTTTTGTATCCTTCCCTCCCACAGCTGACAGTGAGGTCGTCTATATTACTGTTACCTAGACAAAAATAGACTATACTTTACATCCTAGGTACTCTAGTAAATTGTGATTTACAGTCCAATCAACATCACACTGACAAATGAGAAGCAGCCCAATACATCATCAGCAGATACTTGAATTTGGCCTACTAGGCCTAAACAGCATGAAAGTTTACAATTACAAAGGAGTAATTCCAACGAAAACAGTATTACTGTCTTTGCAGACCACACATGCTCTGAAAGGGCACTTTGCTATCCACAACATGGATTGACTAATTTGTAAAAAGTTGGTTAAATTTGACAGCAACATCAGCATACCATCATCACTAGATCGATCGAGAAGTTCAACACAAACCACAGCTGTTTTTAGGATTCACAGAGAATTAATGTGTATGCCTTGTGCTTCACCTTGACTTTCAGGCTCTTTGTTTTACGGTTGACAGTCAATTTCAGCCATAAAGCTGCTATGATTGTGTGAAATCCAGCCTCTCCAGACCGACCTCTGATTCACAAGGATTAAACTGCTTTGTTGGAACTATACCTAAGAGGCAAGAGTAATGCATTACTGGCTTTCTTTTCAGTTTGCATTTGCTGTTAACTCTTAGTTCTTCAGGAACCTCTAGACATAGACACTAGAAGAATGCAACATTTGTGTTCTTAGTTAACTAAGGAATGACTGTGCAGAATTTCAGGGACGAGAACCAGGGGCCATGACAAAGTACTCAGGAACACAGAAGCCAAGTGCTTTCCTGACAACACACAACAAAGGGACAAAAGGCTGGTTAAGTTGACCAAGATAGTAAATACAACCATGCTAGGAGAAACAGCCCATAATTCATCTGTAGGCCCCACTGCCATAAGACATCATTGAGACTGAGCACTTAGAGAAGTCAGAAACTAAATTACTTCAGCAGAGAAATATGAGCATCCCCAGACTCAACCAGAGCAAGCAGCGGTGTTATTCATGCTATCCTGAAGCACTGTCTAGCCACCAGTGGACGGCACACGATGAAAAGGTTTCTTCAATGTGGGGTTCACTCCACAGTTGTAGAGCAGGGAAATATTAGATTTTCTTTTTCAACACCAGGTATCGGACACGCAAAATGAGAAGCTAAACCAGCCATTGGTCTAACATTGTTTGACTTTTAATATGATTTAGCAGCAAGTAACGTCCCAATAAGAGATGGTATACTCATTTATCACACCAAATAAATAAATAAATAAATAGTCTAATGCAAGCTTGTATCTTTAATTATTAGCCTAGAAAATAAACGAACTTACATTTACATTGGTATTTTTCACTTGCCTCTATGGAGAAACAGCAAAAAATTGAAAAGGGATTCAAAAATCCTATAAATACTTTTCAAGAATGAAGCAGCAATACTCAGGAGCAAGTGATGTGAACTGCATGTAATGAAGGCTTGAGGACTTCAAGTGCTATGCACATATTTCATAGAGGAGCTCAGAATGGCCATTCCATTGAGCTCCCGCAGTTGAAAAATATGCCTGAAAAAAAAACAACAGAAAGGAAGGATAAGATGCTGAAGTGCTACAAGACTGACCAAACAAGAATTTTAAGCTTCCATTGCTCTGCTACAACCCATGCCCAAACTGCCAGAGATATTGAGTGCTGCACTTCAATTCCTCAAAAATGCCGTGGGAAAGTTTTTAGGTTACTCTTCCCCACACAAATGAAAGTTCTAAATACTTAATGCAAGCGTTCAGACAGATGTTATTTCAAATTAACAAAACGAGTGAATTTAATTTCCTCTTTTTTTTATTCCTTAAGAGTGTTCTGCAAATTTCGGATTGCTAATTTGGAAGGTCCATCCATCAGCAGAAACGAAGTTCTGAAGCTTTCAAAGCTAAGCATTACATGTAGATTTCTGTATAGTAGTTCAGGAGGTTTATTAATATATTGGAACTCAGTAGTTGTCTGCAACACACTTCAATAGACAATTGACGGTTTGCCTCTCTTGGCGTACTCTTGGCAAGCAGCAGCACAGACATCTTTTGCCGGCATTTATACTTTTGATTTGCTCCCATTTCTGACCCCTAGAAACATAACACCTTTTTTCCTCCCTCCATTCTTCCAGAAAAAGTGACATCAAGAAACAATGCAAAATGATCTTCTGAGAAAACATTTTAAGCAAGTCAAACAAAGAAATTCTAAGGCAGGAACACCAGTGTTAGTATTACAAGCGGGAATTGCAGCTGAGTGATGGATTTCATAAGCTCTTCGAACTGATTATTTCCCCAGTAGCTACTTGCTCTACAAATAAAACTGAGTATACTAAGTTAGGTGTTACTGGATCCCCTGGATTCCCCAGGTTTTCCTCACCAGTTGCTAAAGAGGTTCCCATGTCAGTTCAAGAATTTTCACTTAGCAACAACTGGATGGCACCTGAGAACCAATCGTCTGTTTTACCTTACCTTGGTTCAGCAGTACAAAGCTTCCCCAGAGCAATTGCTGCGTTCTCCTGCACTGCAGTGTTTGCAGCATCACCACCAGCATGTTTCAACAAAACTGTCACAACATCGGAATTCAGTAAGGATGTCGCTGCTCCAGGAACTACAAGGCAATGTCCAAGGCAGAAAGCAGCATTTCCCACAATAACTTCATCCTCAGAGTTCAAGAGCTTCAGCAGCACACCGAACCCTGTGAGAAAGAGTGTAACTGCACTGGATGTTCACAAGTTTGCTCACAGCGTTCACATTGCTGCCTTTATCTCAACTCTGGTAAGAGTTTCACTATCCTGCATGTCAGGCACATGTGTCTGGGCAGTACAGGAATTACTTGCCCATGGCTACTAACCAAAAGTATAGAAATAGGAACAGTACAAGAGAAGTGCAACTGGCTGTTACAGTAATACCTTCTCCTACGCAAGTAAAAGGGGCTCAAGGAACGAGATAAAATTCACATTAAGAGGATTTAAGTACATAGGAAGCGAGTCATACAGCACCTTGCAAAAAGCTTTTTCTTGGGCAAAAAGCTTTTTCTCAGATTACAAAGCAAAGCATCAACATTTGGTGTCTGGAAACTTAAAACTTATCAAACCCGTAAAATGCAGCTCAAAAAACCTCAGCTGATAGCACAGCAGGACAGTGTCTGCGCTGGCAAAGAGACAACAAAACCGGTGAGTTTTCACCCAGAGGGAAATTTCGTGGAAAGAATCAGAGTGAAGTGTAATTGCTAACCCAAGAAAATGAAAGCTTCATCTACAGATGACGATGACACTAATAGGGAATATACAAGAGGAAGATGTTGTTCTGAGAGGATTTTAATGGCCTAAAATCCTTGGGGTTCAAGCTCATCCATACAAGCTGACAGTTTCTTGACATATTCAGCTACCCAGACAAAACTTAAGTATTCTTAGCTGTAATTACTTTAGCACTAAATTAACCTATAGATTTTAAAGCATTCTAAATAGTATTA
Organism: Eudromia elegans; assembly: GCA_003342815.1. NCBI lineage: Eukaryota > Metazoa > Chordata > Aves > Tinamiformes > Tinamidae > Eudromia > Eudromia elegans. Next base: position 66,368 of record PTEX01000283.1, read on the forward strand.
CTCTACACAGTTAGAATATTAGTAACTCAAAGTATCCACAGACATCTCTCTGGTATTATTGCTCTTCTTCCATAGACATTTATTTTCAGGACAGATTTCCACATGTATATTCAAGGAAATTGTTAACAAATTCACTCACTGGAAAGCAGATGCCACTAACTTCTGGAAGCAGGGCCCTATCCCGTTGCAATTATCAAATAGTATTTTCCAGATCCACAGATTTATGGCCTTAAAAAAAAGCATTAGGCTGTTTTACTCAAGTAAAGCAGAATCTAACACCCAGGTTTATCATCTGACGTGCACATTTCCGTCTACACAGAGTCAAGGCTCATTAAGCACACTTTCAGGAGGCAAAATGGCACACTGCTCAGAAAACACGGCTAAAGTCATGCAGGAGTAAAACAATGTTCAGTCGTTTGAGAAGGGAAGAAATACTCAGATGAGGCTTAGATTACATTGCAGTATTCAGTCTCTACTCAGTGAAGTTGACACTTACTTTTATCTGACTTCACCACCTCCTCTTGAGCTCGACTGTTACTTTTGGTGCAGATGGAAAGGGTCCTTATAGCATAACTGGATGTGGTCTGTCCAGCAGCCTAGATGTTATTGGAATAAAGCAACATAAAATATACTGATCATAGGCCTACTGACTCAGAACAGAGAACAGCCTAGGCACCATGGAGATATTTAGGTACTATGCCTAAGCACAAATACCAAATTAAGACCTTTACAGAGTACACATCTTGGCTCCCCCTCTTTGCATCTCTTTACGTATGTTAGCTCATGACTGTGCTCAGATGCAGCCCTTTGGTGACTCAGACCTTCATGCTATAATAACCTGGCCTTTAACGGGACACCCACAAGAGTTAGTGGGCTTTGCCAACTGACAGAGTAGTATTCTCAAACATCAATAACTGATAAGAAAATAGACTATGGAAGTGGCAGATTTACTATGCAGTAAAGGGCACAGTAAAAAAAACCACTGTAGTGTTTGCTTGTATTAGCTATGAAGCTGATACTGCACTGTTTCAAACTGAAAAGTGGGAAAAAAACTTGGAAAGGAGGAGAAATTTAAGCTGTAATTAAGCACATTGGAGTTTAACACCCATATCAAAGAGCAAAATTCAGCCATATAGAAAAGAATATAAAGTACTATCTCAGAACACAGGTTGAAAATGAGACAGGGACATCTTTCCCACCAACATTATACATAAATAAATCCGTGACGCCGTAGACCTGGCTTCCTTTCAAACTATTAATTCCTGTGATTCTTGCGAGCTCCAAGTGCCGGGCTGGGTGCTACAGACTTCTATGCTAATTTTATCTGCATCATAGGCTGATGCATATGCATTTGGCTTGATATAAATAGAGGAAAAGTTTCTATAGATTAAGGTAGATTTAAATTTAAAGGCAAGTTACACTTTGTCCTGATTCAACACCCGTGATAATTCAGTGAAGAGGTCTCCTCTGCCTTTCAGCAGTGTGAATTAGACTACCTCAGTCTTAGGCTCCAACTCTGCAGCTCGGTCTGCAAGAGTGGATTCTGAATTTACAGGCCTCCTCAGTGGAGCTGTGTGCACGGGCACAGCCATCTGGCTCACATGGAAACTACCAGAAAAAAAAAATAGGGCAGCAGGCAGGTGCCAAAATGGTAGTAATATGGTTCCTTGATGCCTTCCCCTGAGAACTAATAGCATCCTTTCTCTGCCTGTTCACATAGCTCCCTAAAATTATATCCGAGGGCATGAACATCATGATGTGCACATGCAACCAGAGCAATCCAGTCTTTCCTTGGAAAAAGGGGCTAAACATATGGATAACTTAGGTTGGCTTTCTCTGGGGATTACAGAAGTACAATAATATGAAATTTACGTTAATTTACCCTCAAGATTTTGATCACTTTCTTCACCATGCCTCCTTTCACCACTTCTTCTACTGCCAAGGAGCATGCTGGCAGGATGCGGCTTAGCACTCCAAGGGCTCTCTTCACAAGAAAAGTATGAGAGAAAAGCTGTATTTATTTGTCCCGACAACTTTATTAGGACTTCTCAAGTTTTTTTCCTTTTGCAGGTGGCAGAATGAAACCCAAGTAGATAAAGTGATAAGAAAGATTTACAGAAAGGCAGTGGACATAATATCTTTAGGACACTGCCCTTTAACCAGAGACTCAACTCTGCATTTAAAGGCTCAGGTAGAGTAAACTGTAGTCAGAACGGCTCTCAGTAGTTTTGTTCGCCAAAACAAATTTGCAGGAGAATCTAGTCCAGTGCTGCCAGTTTACCAAGTCAAAGTAGCTGCAAGTAACACATATCAGGACTGTTCATTTAAGTTCAGCTAGAGGCAAGAGCACTACTCCTTTTTCAGACCACATCTACTCCCATCAACCTGCCTTGGAGAACCACTGTCTGTGGAAATTGTACCCACATTAAGAGGACTACAACCTCCTAGGAATGGGATGCAAGAACTGGAAGAACAGCTGCTAACTGCTCTTGTTCTTTTGCTTCTAGATGGATTTAACACTTTGCAGGAATTTTATAGTGTAATCCATCCTAAAGATGAAATTATTTTTAAGAATTTCTATCGATTTCAAGAGAACACGGCAAATGCTCTTGTATCAAACATGGTATCAAGAACTGAGCAAAAGCAGTGATGTATTATTTCTTTAGTGATAATAATTGCACATATTTTTCTTCCTCTTCAAAGACAAATGTGTAGAATTCCAAATAATTTGCACAGGGCAGTAGTAGACCCTGCAGGATGCAGTTCTGGTCAGCTAGTACATCCTTTTTAGTCTACTGATATCCACTTACTGTCACAATCCTTCCATCCTTACTGCTGAGAAGAGACATGCACCTCCCACTGATGGCCAAAGCAAAACACTAGAAAAAAGAAAAGAAAGGGAAAAATTCAGTCCAACTGATCAAGTAAAGTATTAGAGCAGAAGAAGGCTAGACAAAAAAAAACCAAAAAACCAAAAAAAAAAAAAAANTTATCTTTTTCTCCTCTTTGAAAATGATATAATGTATTTGATTCCTGTAATTCAACTGGATGTAGTTAAGTTGAAACTTGGTGTTTAAGAGAAGAAGGAGGAAAAAAAAAAAAAAAAAAAGAACGTATGCCGTCTTCTAAAAAAAAAAAAAAAAAAAAAACCCACCACAAAACACCACAAAAAAACCCCAGCCTCCAGGAGAAAATCCAATGGAGACTTGAAGGCACCCATGACAGTAAGTTACTAACTCAATAGCAGCCATATGTAATAAAAAAATCTACCTTCTTGATAGGGTATTTTGGAAATTTGGAAATATACTAAGCATCTGCATATGCAGAAAACAGAGACTGATGTAAAAACAAAATAGCTACAGTGCTATGCAAAGGTACTGTATGCACACTCCACTATTTAACATATATATGTATGTCTGACGCAGGTGGTGAAAGCCCTCTTTTCTTGCTCCTTTACATTTCTCAGAGAGTCAGCTATTCTTAATGATCACCTTAAACACCAAGTTTCTAAGAAGTTCAGAGCCCATGGTGGTTCCATGAGCCCTTGAAGTTCCTCACTGTGTTTAAGACAAAACGGGACTTAATGTGCAGAAGAGCGCCAAACTCTCCCCGCATCGTGCAGACTGCAAGGTTCATGATATTCCACCGTCATCCCCTCTCCACCAGCCTCCTCTTCTATTTGAGTGGCTTTGCACCAGGCCCATGTACAGTAGCAAGGGAAGAAGCAGCTGTAACTGCTTGAGCAATTCTAAATCTCTAGTGAAGCAACTAAAGCCAGAAGGCTGCCCAAGAACATTCACACATCTTGTTTACCTGGATGGCTGCACTTGATTCAAGCGACATGTTCATCATCAGGCCCAGCACTGCAAACAAGCACTCCTGATATGCAGGGGTGCTGCCACCAGGAAGAGATTCATCCTATACACAGAGGAGAGAACAGTACATACAGCCCTAAAGTCCAGAATGTATTTCCTAACATGTGTGCTTGCCTACTCTAAGAACAAGTCCTGGGAGCACCTGAGCCGATGAAGCCCCTGCCGTACAAATTGGTTCTTACGGTGGACCTCTTTGGTGTCTAAAGCGGTACACTCCGACTGCGTGGAGTCTGATATCTGGACAATCCAGAAAATCTTTCCCCACACCGAAGGCTTGGTATGCTAAGGACAGAGTTCACGCTGCATCCCCTGAGCACCACCACTGATGGGAACTCACTCCGCCTCCACCTACCAAGCCCAGTCATCTGGGCAACGTACAGTTCAGGCCTTTATCCACCCACCATAACTGAGGGCTATCTCGAGTGTTGAGAGCTGTTACGGGAAGCAGACACACAGGAACATACAACTGTCATTTCCACAAGGTGCGAGTCCAAAACCAGTTTGTGGGGTACAATCAGCTCTCTTTACCACAAGCTTTAGGCAGGCCTGCCAGCACTCTTGACAGTCAGCCATCTTCTTTCGCACAACTCCATCTGTGCACAGATCCCCCATGATGCCAATACAACGAGCAAGGGCTGTCCCATTCACAAGCTTGGCAGAGATCTTAAAGAGAAAATCATTTTTAAGAACAAATGGCCAGACTACAGACAGGCATTCCTACTCTTCTGGCAACAGAAACATGGATTCCAGAATCACTCTGAACTGCATGAAAACCAAAATGTCCAAAGTTTGCAAGATCCCCTAGTTTCTGCAGCTAGAAACTCCTGAGCCCATTTGGAAAATCCTCTTCTGCAACAGAACCCATGTTCTCCATCATCTCCCCTCTGCCTGAAGAGGGTTTATTTTGTATGAAAGATAAACACGTTTGTCATGCAAATAGATGACAGACAGTGAAGGGACCTGACCACTAGGCTTACTTCATCTCTGACCCAATGTCATCTTTTAGCCCTCAGATCAGCAAGAATCACTATGAGAGTTGCAAGCAGTTCGTGCCAGTGCATTAAAGTGTCAAGAAGAGACTAAAGCAAAGGGAAGGGGTAAAATCCTGGCCTGACGAATTACTGGTGAGACTCTGCACCACAGTCCTGAGTTTGCACTGTTATAAAGCTAACACCAGGTAAAGGCCAGCACTAAATCCTGGAGACTGAAAAAGAATTTCCTAAGGAACGCCTGTGGCATAACTGGGTTTCTTGAACCTACAGCACTAGATGAATAAGTAACTTTTGTAGTTCTACCACAAAGAACTATAAGCAACTGTTTGTGACCCTGAAAAGAAGGGACAGAGAGACAACACCAAAGTTAAGGAATTCAGGAACTGTGATCTTTCATACCAGCAACTGGCTGAATAAAGGTAGAACAGCTGTGGAAAACTCGAGGCGACACTGGACTTTGAAACTGTTGGGACAAAGAAAGCAATATTCAAACACTTATATCTTTAGGTAAAGAAAGAAATGAATTAAGCCAACACCACACCAACAAAAGAAAAATTACCAGCTTCACTGCTTACAAACCATCTGGATACAGAAAGGCACTAAGTCCTAGCTGGAGAGGTTTAAAGCAGCAAAGATTTTTAGTAAGCTAATATACTGTTTTCTCAATTATCCTCCTTAGGTACGAATAAAGACTTCATTATAATGTACCGAATGTCATATTTGTTCTCACTGAAACTTAGTCACACCTGATGGCATAACTTGGTACCAGCCACAGCAATCAACCACAGACCTTTGTTTCAGAAGGACTACAAGATACAGAAATCCTTTCATTTCCAAAGCATTTTAGCTACCAGCACACAGGTCAAGTGGTTCTTTGTCTACAGGACAAAAGAGCATTCAGTGTATAGCTCTGCACTTTGCCCTTAGAAACAGTGAATGTCATTTCGTATGTTTCAAAGCACAATTTGCTAGAAATAAATGATGAAATATAAGTTACCCTTCCTCTTTGGTTAGATCAGCCAGTATGTTCACGGCACTGCTAGCCCTGCCATCAGGGCTGTTGACAAACATCATCAAAAGCCGCAGCCACCTGTTATTGAAAGCAGACCAGTCTGTGAGCCAGGGCTTGAATAAGGATCAGAATGGCATTTCAAGTGCACCACTGCATTTGTGGTTTTGATCTTAAAACCCTTTGAGTTCAGCAGAATTTCAGCCAAGTTGCATATACTGGTTTTAGGGAATGTACCAACAACTATCAATGTTAAAGCGTTTCAACAGCATGTAAGCTTCCCAAGATGCTTGAAAGTGAGCTGCTTCGCTGCTGGCAAGTTTCCAAAGGAAAGGCAAGCAGAAAACAGCAGTCAGGACAGAGGACACAACCAGCCCAGCACTCAGCTTTCAATACATTATAAAGACAGGCAAGGTCAGAGCGTTGATACCTGAGGGGCTAAAAGACCAGACTGAGCATACTTACTGCTCTATGATGCAGAGCTGCAAAACAACTGCAAGATTTCAATATCTGGTGTCCCACATGCTGCTCTACGGAGCAGAAATTCTTCCCTGACATCTTCCTCCGGGGTTGCAGTTCAGAAAGAAAACCTACAGTCCCCTCCCTTTTTGGTAATAAGACCAACAGCTAAGCAGCTCACTGCCTGCAACTTTACCTTCTGAACATCCACACTTTTCCAGCAATTAGAATCTCTTGCAGAAGCTGACAGAGGATTTTTTTCCAGGCTCTTGACATTTCAAGCCCCAGCATTATGATCTGCCATTATTAAATTTCCTTTCACCCACGGCTCATTTCTTAAACTTTCCCTTTGAGGAAAAGCACCCTGGAATTAAAGTGCATAGATCTGCTGGAGATCCTTTTCTGTCCATCAGCTACTTCAAACCATTTAATACAAACAAGTACATTAGATTTTCTCCTCTGATAAGCAGTAGAAGGAAAGAGCAGGACAGTAATACTCATGAGGTAATGGACTCATTTCTTTCTCTCCTTAGTGAGTCACTGCAGCACTCAGAAATACCAGCTGGCAGAGGATGAGAGCACAGCAGCTTGAAACTCCAAGTCATGAAGAGATAACGACGACGTAAGTTCTTAGTGAGTACTACACAAACCTCCTTACTGTTTTGGAAAAGTAACTGTGCCACAAAACCACACTAACATCTCTGAAAATAAGCCCTTTCTATCTAGCTTCACCACCACGTTCAGGCACCAAGCTGGCCAGATTGGGTGTTCCCACCTACCTAACTTCTTACCTGTGCTGCTCCAGTACTGTAGAGTTTTTGCTAAAGCCACTCTTGGGCAGAAGTCAAAATTATAGGGTTCCTACAAATTTTCAGAAAGCCTGCCAGCTATTTACTGCTCAGCCTGGTGCTAGGGAGATGAGTTGGAAACTCTGAGAGCCCAGAGAAAATAGAATTTTTTCTGAATTGCTGTTAGCATTTATTACATGCTTAGGTCCTGGTGCCTGACCAACAGTCTCCTCCCATTCTCAGTCTCTGAGTAGAGGGAGATTAATGCCAAGGTCTCCTTTTGGATCTCTGGAACCCCAGAAGAAAGCAATTTGGACAGTTGTACATTCATATCAGGCTGAGTTAACAGAAGACGTTGATTTTCCTCTGGAAAAAAAAGATTCATGATTAGACATACAATGAAACCCCTGTTCCTCTTTCTCCCTAGGGGCCGATCTAAAAGATGTAATATCCTATACGCCATTCTAAGTTAGAACACCCGTCCCTCTTCTCAGCTCCATTACTTTAATACATTCAGATGTTTAAATTTCCACTCAGTACCAATATGCTAGCTTCTTGGTCAGCACGCATCTGTAAACTCTCTAGAACTGGAGACTCGACTCACACTTGGGAAGAAAAAAGAAATAACTGATAACTAACTGCAAACAATAGTCCCATAACTTGCTTCCCACTCTTTAAACAGTCCTAAAACGCCCACTGAAACAGACTGGAAATGCCATATTATTGTGGATGCAACAGCCAACATCATGGGTGCTGCTCAAGAGCGTCTGCAATACCTGCACTTGACCTGTAAAACTTGGTTTATAGTATGGCCTACCCCCCAGGTGCTATAGGGAAGTGATATTTGTACAAAATGATTTTAGACACAGAAAGAGCCATATTAACAGTGCACAAACAATGATCGGCATTGATTAGTTTTACCATTCCCAGCGCAGACAGCTTGCCAGAGAAAGAGAAGAGAAATGGAGAGATCCACTTCAGCAGCATTTTTCCTCTCCGCTGAGAAGCCCCTAAGTTAGAAATGCTAGCTTTTAAAAAGAGCAAACGATTGAAACTGGAAGAGCACTTGCCCCTTTTAACCACGTCATGTTCTGAATCAACTTAGTTGTGCAAAAACTTCAAATCACATCTCTTGCATAGGTCTCGTTTCCATTCTCCGACTCAAAAACCCTGTCGGAATAGATCCCATCTAAGTCAGTTTAGAGAGCTATTTAGATGGCTGTTTGTCAGATTTGTTTCATGATTACAGAAACATTATAATATGCATTTTCTAAGCAGCCATAACAAAAAGCAGAAGCCAACTCCCCAAAGGTGATTTTGCTCTTGATTATAGCTTAAATTATTTTTCAGATTATCTTACAAGCTAGGGGAGCAGAGTTACCTACATTAGGTTGTAGGAGCAGGGAGTCTGGCCTGATATACTCAAAGCATCTGAAGTTTTTACTGTAGATGTCCTTTGACAAGAGGTTAACAAACGTGCACTCACTCCAAGAGATGGAGTGCAGAAACAGGAGATCAGCGACGGAAGCCAAAATCCATCAATTTTGTCCACTGCAGCCAAGATAGCACTATTTGTCTAAAGGTCAGACAGAAGTCTGTGTATTCAGACATTACAACCTGTTGTTACATTATCTTTCCGTCACTTCATCTCAATGGTGATTATGTTTCCTGAAAGGCTCTTGTCATTTCCTCATGCTGCAGCATCCTCCCGTCCCCTCCTTTGGAGGGCACTTACCGTCTTATGACCTTGTTGTCATTGATGATACTGAATCCATCATTTGTTCTAAATAAAGTTTGCTCAGTGCCTTAAAAAGATAAAAAAGAAAAAAAAGAAAAAAGCACACAGAGATAAAACAAAATAAGCCCCATGTTCCATCTGGCTGAGGCAGCACGGCAAAGGCCGATTCCTGCTCTTCTGCAAGGCAGGACTAGATAAGGTCACTGGATCAACAGATCGGAGCAGGGCAGAAGGAGGGGGCAGCTTTGAAGGAAGAAAAGTCCTCTGAACACTAGGTGAAACAGAAGCAGATTTGAAGCTGCAGACTACTCTAATTCAGGATGGGTGCTATACAGAGTGACCGTCAATGTTAAAGACTTCCTAGGAAGATGCAAACACAAGATTGGCCTTGCAAATCAATATATTTTAACCAACAACTACAGACCTTTCAAAATAAACTAAGAAACTCAACACCTGCTAAATGTCTCAAATCAGTGTTCCAGCACCTGAGAGGTCTTAACAGCTCAGCTACACTACCAGTCTAGGTACAAGAACAGATCTGCTGGCTACATCTTTTGACACAAACATATTGCTGACTTTTGCTCTTCAAATAGAGGTACAGGTTTTCCTGTTCCTTCAAAGCCTGCTCCACTTTTTGTAACAAAACATCTGTCCAGCTGAATTTCAACTCCTCTACAGCTAGCAAACTGGGCATCAGCTACTTACAGTCTTTCATTGCTGCTGTCAAAACTCTGATCCCTCCGGAATAGTAGAGGATGTTCTGGTCAGGCTTATCAAGTTTCTGCAGCAATTCTGTGATTGACAAAGCTGTAAACTTGCCAGACTGAAATTCCTTCAAAGCTCTTTCTTCCTCATTCACTCTTTTTTCCTCCAAGTTTACTTCATTCATGCAATCTAGGATATCACAGAAATGTTAAGAGAGTTAGAATAGGTATTCCAACACAGGCAAGTTTCAAGCGAAAAATGAAACTGGCTCCACGGCAGAGAGAAGACTCCGCTTTCTACAATGACCCATGGCTGTACGGAGTGGAGCACTTAAACACAAGCCACACTTGTACACAAAGGCTTCCACGAGAAGCTGTGAGAAGCTGGAGAGTCGGTTTGATTTTTCCTTCCATTTTGATCAGTTTTGTTTATATTTCTTACCTTTAAACAGGCTTTTCTTTTGTGGATCAATGTCTAAGATCTTCTGGTAGCACTGCCTGGACTTAATAGAAAAAGAGGAGACTCTTAATTTAAGATGAAATGGGAAGATGATAAAAATCTAAGAAACCTACTCCACTTTAAGTTGAACACTTTTTGGATCACAGTACTGTTAAGTGGGAAAAAATTAGTTGCAAGCCAAAACTGTCACAACTGAAAGCACAAAGAAGTCAACACTTAAGCATTCTATTTTAAATTAAAAAAAAAAAAAAAGATCTGCAAACTCAGGAGTCCTCTAGCACAAACAAAACAAGCCAAGTTTCCAGTGATAAAGCAGTGGATAAGGAATAACATTAAAAATGAAGGAGGTGTAATTCTCAGTAAGGAGTTTAGTTGTATGTCTTGCTGGCATGTTCACCACTAAACTGATCACAAGTTTAGGACAAGCAAGAACCTTCCCAGACTGAGCTGCCAGGAATTCTGTGTAGGTTCATTTGGTCCATCTTCTACAATTACTTTATTACAGGCATTTCTGAAATGCTTTGGATTTTGTCTGCTGTCTTCAGGCACTTCAGATTTTTAAGCCATGTGGGGGCTGTACTAAGTGTTAAATTTGTTACTGATTTAGTAAGGTATCTCACAGCAAATCACAAATTTGTTCCTCTTGTCCACAGTACATCAACAGCAAAAGAGAACACGGACGTATGGTGATACGGCTTTGCCAGCTTACCTCACTGAAGCGCTTCAGTGCCAGGTGAGCTTTCCCCATCAGAAAATAGGCTTTAATGCATTTTGCATTACACTGTAAAATAAATAAATAAATAAACAAACCCCAGCAAAACAACAAAAAGCAAATGCTGCACATCGGGACACACTCGAAGTTACGAAGCTCGCCACTGCCACCCCTTCCAGATTTCTGCTGACAGTTATAATTGCCCAAAAGAAACGGTAAGCAGTGAAAGGTATATTCATACCATCTACTAGAGACCCCTAATGTTTATGCACTGAATGTTGCTTCTCTCTGTCCTGTGCAATAAATATTGGCCAGATCTACTTTAAAGGGTGAAATCAGCTGGTTCTAACTTCCTTCCCAGAAAACTGCCTTGAGTCCTTCAAATAAGATCTCACGCTCTTAGGTAACATTTAGACCGGCTTGAGTAAAAGTCCGCCATCACCTCAACACAAACAGCTTTCTGTATCTGCAGGGTGACACCTGACCTGACCGCAAACGACAGAAACCTGCCATTACCTTTAAAGCCCAAATGCAGTCACCAATCGCTTTTTCATACTCATGCATCTTCAGATAAGCCTGAAATTAAAACCCAGGAGAGTCCAGGTAGAAAAGTTAGGCAGTTTGGCGTGTCTTACCCTCACGGTGTAAACATACTCAAGACTAGCCTGCTGATGTGCATATACAGACTTTTTCAGGATAAATATCATGAATTTTTTTGGACGCAGTGCTGTGTAACACGCCCTAGGTGACCCTGCGTGTGCACAGGGGTTGGACTAGATGATCTCTCTCTAAAGGGCCCTTCCAACCTTAACAATTCTGTGATTCTATCATTGCTTAAGCTTTCTTCCATCTCACTGTAGTTGCGTCACTTAAACTAATCGGAAGAAAGGAAAATGCAGTACACATTTATCACAGAGTGGTTGAGGCTGGAAGGGACCTCTTCTAGAGGTCATCCAGTTCAAGGTCCCTGCTCCAGCAGGGACACCCAGAGCACGTGGCACAGTCACATCCAGGCGGTTTTGGAGATCTCCACAGAAGGTGACTTCACTGCCATTCTGGGCAGCCTGTTCTACTGTTCGGTCACCCTTACCGTAAAGTTTTTCCTCACGGGGAGATGGAACTTTCCGTGTTTCAATTTGCACCCATTTCCCCTTATTTTATCACTGGCCACCAAGGCAGGAAAAGTTTTCTGGAATTCGAAGACATTGGACAGAAAGGAAGTAATTGACATCTCTGACGGTTTCTGTGCAACTTGTGCATTAATATTATAAAGAAGACCGCAAATGAGCCATCTCGGCAAGAAATCAAATCCCTAATGCCCTCGTAAACCAACTTGTATATTGCAGTCCTCTCCATTCAGCTTCCCTGAACTTTTACCTTTTCCACCCCCCGGATTTTCTCGGAACATATTGCTAGCTCTTAAAGGCACACAAGGTGTTGCTGTGCAATGCTTTTGCTGTAATAGTTGCACCTGAAAGACCCCTGTGTTCTATCTTGGCAATACTACCCCGAAACCAAGTAGTATATTGGTGGTGGCTCACTGTCATATACTGACCTGTGCTCTGTTAGTGTAAAGCTGCTGCTTGTCCTTCAGTTTTTCTAAGCCTGCAGTGTATTCCTGAATGGCTGCGACATAGTCTCCTCTCCTGAAGGCATCATTTCCTTTCTCCTTCAGAGCTACCAAACACACATATTAAAAAAAAAAAACCAAAACCCCACATTTATTTCAAAAGGGTGTCTGAACAAGAACAGTCCATATTCTGCAGCTGCATCAATCTCAACTCCTCGGCAGCTCTCATCAGCCATAGTTTATAAGCGACTACTGAGCTGTTGTGAAAACAGCCTCTGTCCCTCCGTTAACATGGAAACTCTGAGCGTTTGTCTTCTCGTTGCTTAGTCTGCTTTTCAGATACTGATACTGTCCTCCCTCCATCCCAAAAGCTGACCGTAAGGAGAAAAACAAGGAGAGAAATGGACTGTTACCACCGTATGAAGTTATATACCCTTGTGTCAGCTATTCAATACTGAGCAGAAATATTTTCGATCTCAAAACCCACCAGATTACTGCATGTGCACAGGAACGTCATTCACAGTGTGACACAACCACCTCTTTAACGATCCAGGTCCTTCCAGACAGTTCTAGGCATTAGCTGAAAACTGGCAATTACCATTTGCTAACTGTTCATTTCTCTTTCTTTGTTTTGCTCGCTCTCTTGCGTCCTTTTCCAAAGCAGCCAGAAATCCATCTTTGAGCCCAAAGAGTTAGAGAAGTATCCGTCAGAAGGAAAAGATAAAAAAAATAGATTAAAATCAAATTGCAGATGACACAAAAGTCATTTTGAGGGTCATTTCTGTGTCATTTCTCCACAAGGAATGTTTTAAAAAGGCATTTCAGTAACCCATTGTCAAGTAAGAAAGCAAAAGATATGCCCTTACAGATAAAGGCCCTCTTATCACCTCAGGATTGCATATTTGCTATCTGTAGAGAGGAACTCTTAAATTTAGAATAATGAATCTTTAGGGGGGAAGTCCAGAATATGATGACAAACTATAGCATGAGGCTGCCTACTTAGGAGGCTCTGAAACATGTTGCTTAAACTGACTGAAGCCTCAACACGAGGGGAAAAAGCACCTTTCATTGTAGCGGGAGGGAACTTAGGCCTCGTATGGGGCAAGACCTCATCCTAGCTAAAACAGGAATGAAGAGCAACTAGCTAACCGAGAAAGCGCTGTCCTACCTGCACTCACTGTCTCCACAGTCTTCATATCCTAAAAGAAAAAAAGGTCAAAGCACAGTGCATACAAGTATGCAAATTTAATAAAACTGACAGCAGCAAAGGCGCTTTTGCCTCAGTTCAGTGACAGGCACTGAAACGCAGGGGGAATGTCAAACTGATACTTTAACAAAGGATGTGATAAAATTCCTTACAGATAAAGGACTTTCTTCTAAAACCCAGGAAATCTCTATGTATACCTGTACGGCACCGAAGCATGGAGGTGCAGGCCCTGCTGCATGCATCAGTGCCTAGCGGAAGGGAGGAAAAGCCTCTCGCTTCTTCACCTAGTTTGGCTCGCGTCCCGAGCGTGCAAGGGATGCGCTGTGTCGTGGCATCTGAACACTTGCTTCCAGCTTGGGCAAAACCAAGAGAAATACTGTGTGCTCGTGGCAGTCTTGGGGAAAAAACCCACAAGACAAAAACACCTTCAGTGGGATGGCTGGCAAGGAAAACCACGTCCTGCTCTAACGCATGTGCATGCCGTTCCCGAGCCTGCTCCGCCAGGGCGGGCTGCGAGATGTCACGCCGTTTAAGAGGCCTCGAACACGCACAATTTAAGGCGCAAGGGAGCAGCGGAGCCTTACGGGGGCTCGCGTGTTGATCACCGTCCTGTTCACTGCGGTCCGGCATTCTTCCTCCGGGCTGGCCTCGCTGGCACGGAGCCTTTGCTCTGTCTCAGCAAGGGCTTTCTCCTGGACAGACGGATCTGCGGACTTGAAACCTTCGAGCAAATCGGCTAGAAAAGGGACAAGAAAGCAGACATGCGCATTGGAACTCGCGTGGCCCTGGGAGAACGAGGACCTTGCAAGATGCCCGCTCCCGCAGCCAGGGGTGGCCAGGATGGCACACGTAAGGGCACGTCTCCCCTGACGAGCTCCCTTGGCAGAAGGCGCCCGTGGCCCCAGGCAGCAACGCCCGGCGGGCCCGGAGGCCGCCCCGCTCCCGGCTCCCCCCGCTCGCACCGAGCTCGTCGACGCGGCGCAGGAAGCGCTCGAAATCCTCCTCCTGCCGCTCGCCCGACAACATGGCGCCGGCCGCGTCCGTAGAGAGGCGGCGTCCCCGTTGCCATGGGGACCGCGCGCGGCCCTGGCCATGCAAATTAGGGGGCGGTGCCGCGCGAGCGGCGCGCGGGCGCAGGGCCCGGGGCTCTGCGTAGCGCTGCGCTCCGCCCGCCCCCCCCGCCGCGGGGCCGGCCTTGCCCTGCGGGGGAGCCCCGCGGAGCGGCGCGCAGGCCGCGCCCGGCCCTCCTCAGCGGCTTGCAGGGAGGGGCAGGAAGCAGCCGCGTCCTCTAAGGGGGCGCAGAGCGCAGGTACAGCTGGTGCTTGGCTGCTTGCGTGCTGGCTGCTCTTCTACCCTTACCTCGGGAGGCAGGTGGAGGGGGGCTGGACACCGGGTGGAAAACAGCTCCTGCCCCCACAGACCCCGCACTGCAGAGAGTCTGCGGGGCCAGCAGGGCAGGGAGACGGGGCTCGTACCTAAAGCAAGGCAGAGCAAGAGGCAGAAAGGGCCCTTCTCTCGCCCGGCGGGAAGGAGTAAGCGCGCATCGCTGCTGAGAGCCCGTCCCTCTTCCCGGGGACATCGTTCCTGCCTCGCCGCGGAGCTGCTGTGCTGCGGGGGAAGTGGGGAAGAGCTGCCAAAATCCCGCCCGCTCTCTGCACGGGGCTCGCTCTGCGGCACAGCCCTTCCCGTAGCTGCAACAGGGGGTCCCTCTTCCGGCGCGGCGCAGGCAGTGCTGCGCACAACGGCACTGGGACCCTCGAGCCTTGCCAGTAACCGGGGCCCGCAGCAGGGAGCAGCTCAAGCAGCGAGCGCATCGCGCCTTGCTCGCACGCCTCCCGCCTCCACTCGACTGCTGCTCACGCGGAGCACGCACCTAGGAGCGAGCTACGGGTCAGCAGGCTGAGCGCGGCGCGGGGCGCGGCGTCCTGAGCGCGGACACGGGCAAAGCCGCGCACAAGGCGGGAAGAGCCAGAAGAGCCCGACGGAGTGACGCTGCTGCAGGAAGAAACACCTTCTATGTTTGCAACATCCAACAGAGGGTGAAGCAGATGAAGACTTCCGAAACGGACTAGAGAACAAAATCCTTGAAATCTGTCCAAAGCTGTTGCAGTCCTTCTAAAAGTCATACAATCAATCAGAATCAGTGAGACTCCATTCAAATCGAATAAAACCAGCCATACTTTGCCACAACCCATGAAAGTAGTCCACTGCAATGAAATAGGATCAATTACAAGAGACATATTGGATTCAATGGCATTCTGCTCTATTCAGTCCAAATCTGACAGTTGTGTCAAATCCTATTAGAGTCTTCCATATTCTTTTGGAATCTGTAAGGATCCTCTTATATTCTCTTAAATAATGTCACTTTTGATCAGATTCTGTCAGATTCTAATACAATGTAATCGAATAAGACAGAAGCCACAAGAATCTGTAAGATTTTATTAGGTGGAATCTGTCAGACACTGGAAGATTCTGTCAGATCCCAGTGGATTCTGACGGAAAATGACAAAATGCAACACAACCTGACAGAATCCTACAGAACTGGAAAAATACCAGAAGGTGATCGAATCTGGAAAACCTATTAGGATCAGAAAGAATCTGACACAATCTACTAGAATTGGACAGAATCAAATAAAATTTCACAGAATCTGACAGATTCTATTAATATCTGCAGAATCTAAGAGAAATTGACAGAGTCTCTAAGATCCTATTAAAATCTGAAAGAATCTGTAGAAATCTGACAGAAGGCATTATAAAAGACATACAAAAATCTTATAGAATGCAACAGAATCTTACACATTTTCATAGAATCAGATGTAATCTGAATATCAGACGGATTCAAATAGAGTGTAACACATTACAGTAGAATGTGACAATCAGACCAAATCTAATAGAATCTCACAAATTCTTATGATTCTAATAAAAGGAATTTATAAGAACTTACAAGAAAGTATCACAATCTCACAGAATCTAGGAGAATACAGCCTTTTGGAGTTTGTCTTTTTCTAATAGAATCTCTTGGAATCTGCTGGATTTTGTCAGATACTACGAGATGCTGCGAGATTCTCATATATGCCAATGGAATATATCAAATCTTGGAAAATCTAAGAGAATTCACAAATACTCTGCCAGAATCTCTCTGATCTGCCTTTGATTAGCAGATATGTTAATAATTGTATCTTTTAATTGTCATTTTCATTGAAGATAAGCCCCTAACAGGAAAAGTCCTCCCTGTGGTGTCCGGGTCACCGTGATGGATAGAATCACAAGCAAAGGGTTAAAAGAAGCTCTCGTTAAGGGAAGACGTCTACCTTAGTACCAATCTGCCTGGATTTCATCCAGCACTGGAGCCAACTACTAGGCATCGGGGAATACCTGGAGAAAACGGTGAAGCAGAAGAAAGCATGCTATTTTAGTTCATCTTTTCATTTTCTGTTTTCAGCTTTTATTTTGCTAAGAACATATTCAATGGCTTAGGCTACACTTCCCGGTTCCGTGCGCAGGCTGGGTGGTTTCCACTGCATTTCGTAGCCGTATGCGGCGCTATCACCTCCACAGCATGAGCAGGTAGTGCTGCACAGCCGCTCTGGTTCGAAGAACGCTCCCAAGGAATAGGCCCTGCATTGCATTACTGTGCCTCCATTCTGGCTTGGCGCTATCCTGCCTCCCTCCCTCCCGCTGCACTGGGTCCCGCGCTCCCGAGGTGCAGTCCTTGGCTTTAACACACGCTTCTCCCCCTCGCAGGGGAGGAGCACCCAAGGTCCCAGCACCCTGCATACGGAACACCGGTTCTGACCTTGCCTTAGCCCTGCTTGTCAAACAAAGTTGAAGATTTGCAAAGAAAACAGACCCCGTAGAGAAGCCATTCAAAGCACCAGAAGAGGGGCCAAACGAGCTACTGAGTAATTGCAAGATGGACCGTACAAGGCTGGCTTGGAGCTAAACAGGGCAAGGGGATTGGTAGAACTAAGAGCTGCGGAGAGACAGCTGGCTGCGTAAACTCAAGCACTGAGCATGTAACAACTTACTGGCGTTCCAAAGCTGTAACCAGAAACTGCCTGGGGCCTCCTCTTGCGCCTCCAGCCAAGAGGCACCTTATTGCTAGCGATGAAGTTTAAAGCCTTGGAGATCTGGCTCCTGCTGCTCATTACGAGTGCCCGCAAAGGAACAAACGCGAAAGCACCCGGCACCGCGCAGAGCCGGGGCAGCCGTGGCTCAGGGCAGCAGCTGACCCAGCAACCCGGCAGGCAGCTCGGTGCTGCAGGGCGCTCGTCGCCCCTCGTCGTCCGGAACGGGCGACACTGCCCGGCAGGTGCCCGCTTGGCCGCTGCAGCCTGACCGGGCGGGCGCCGGCGTACGTCGCGCTGCGGCAACGGCACAACGGCACCACGGGACACGGGACCTCTCCGGCGCAGGGAGGCTCCCCCTGCGCCTCCGGCCCCGGGCGCAGCACGCTCTGTAAAGAAGGGCAGACTTTGGGCATGAGCTTTTTTGTTTTTGTAATTTTTATTTGAACACAGTATTCTGACAGAATGCAAAGTCAAAATCCTCAGTTAGTATCAGTATTTACACCGGTGAGAACAGGAATAAAGGTGGAATCGATGCTTCACTCGGTAAAAAGAGTTTTTGTTTTTCTGTTTTGGTTTTTTTTTTTTTTTTTTCTAAACAAGATAGAAGGCCCCCAAAAGTAGGGAATGCTGGGTAAGGATGTCAATGGAGGGTCCCAGAACAACTATCAAAACAGCCTAGTTTGAAAATGGGGGTTTGACGGCTCTATAGAAAAGTGTGAAAATAAAAACTCCACTCCAAACGCTGAACAACTGGATGCACTATTGTCTCATCATCATACGCATGGCGCAGCATGAAATGTAGTCACTCCACAACTAGAAGCTGAGCAGTCTGAGTTGCCATATAGATGTATATATGTATGTCAGGGATACATATATAAACATATACAGCGTATACGGCATCAGGTTGGTCCCTCTTTCTAGGTTTCAATAAAAGCAATGAAGCCAAAGCTACCCTGGAAGTGGGGCATTCCTAACTCAAAGCAAATTCTTCTCCCTTAAGGGCACATGTAAAAACACTCCCAAGAGCCAATCTACAAGCACTGGGTATTGGGAGGTGTCCGGCGGGCATTAAGGGAGAGTGGCACGGACTCTCCTGGCACTCAGGGCTCGCTTCTGCTCTGGACGCGAGGCCACGAGGCTGCAGACCACCCCCCTGCAGCCAGCACGGCTCCTCCTAAAGAGGGGCGCGGGGCAGCAGCCGGCTGCCCTCGCGGAAAGGCCGCGCGCCCCGGGCACCATGACGCCCGCTCACCGCCCGGCAGCCTCACGCCGGCGTCGCTGGAGGCCCTCGTGCTCACGAGCTGTGCTCTGCTCCCGGGGGCAAGAACTCTCGCGGTGCAGCACGCCGCTGACGAAACCCACGCACGACTTCACGGAAACGCTAACGAAGTGCTCGTCCCCAGGAATGGAGGTACCCCCTGCACGCCCCGCTGGCCCTCTGCTGTCCCAAGGCCCTTCCCCAGCTGCGGGCCATCGTAGCTTCCTGCATCACGTCTACAGACTAACTTCTTACGAAAACCCTCCTGGGGACCACAGCCTTGGTTGCACCGACACTGCTGTGACGGGTCAGGCAAGGGCAGCGTTTGACACGAAGCTTGCAACGGAAAACCCAGCCCGCATGCACGCCCTGCTGCTCAGGATGGCTTCTGCCGGAGTGCCTGTGCCTATATATTCAGTCATCCTCCATTTCCATCCCCAGGAGCTGAGGAAAAAATGTGAAAACCCCCACACTTAAAAAAGGACAAGACCATTACTTTGCACGGTGTGAAATTACAACCTAGTGATGTCACTGTCAAAGACTGCATACTTAGAAGAACACACTGACGAGAGTGGCTCCACGTATCCGAGCCCAAGTACAGTCGCCCTGTCCCCACCGTCCTTCGGTGCGTTACCTTGCCCAACGGAAGGGATGCCAGCGTCAGCTCGCTCTCATTCTCCACTTACAGGCTTCTCTTCCACGGAAGAGTTGCTCTCTTCACGCTTTTTTCTGCCTGAATAAGTGTTTCAAGTCTGAACTATCTGCTACACCTTCCACATCCAAACTATGCTGAAGCTTTTATTATTCTTTTCAATACTATGACAAAGAACACAGTTCACACTAAAATAGTCACGCACCCACAGTGCACAAGCTTGCAGACCTAAAGCAGAAAAAAAAAAGAAAAAAAAGAGGAAAAAAAAAGAGCGAGAAAGAGAAAAAAAAAGTCTGAAAACAACCCACAAAAGGAGGAACATCTCTACACAACGGGCTGGTCTTCTCCCACGTACCTCTGCTCTTCCCTTGCCCCGGTCTCCTTCCTCGCTCCCAAATCTCTGTGCTACCCTGCAACTCCCGATGGTAACTGTGCCCAACAATGCCCCCGGCCCGCATAATGATATCGTGCATCCTATGTCATCCTTCTTTCCTGGCAAAGACAGGAGCCAAAGACCAATGAAGCCAACGAGAGTCCAAGGTTTGGATTCCGCAGAGCACACGTGGATGACAACGTATGCAACGCAGCATCCTTTCCAGGAGCGGTCTTGACGCACCATGACTCCTGGGCTCATCAATTCGGCCCACGTGAAGGAAGAACGCTCCTAGTTTCGGGCCACCACTCCTCAGAAGACGACATTATTCTTCTGACACATACAAGCTCTTTCCTTTTAAACCTGGTTTTTAGGCTGAGAAAGAAATGGCGTCTGCCGACCTCCCAGGGGAGAACTGAGAGCGTCCAAGATCTGAGGCTAGAGCAGAGCAGACCAGCCCTGACTGTACAATCTCCCTTCTGTTTGTCAAAGCCCTGGGAGAGTTCCGTGAGGAAAAGGGGAGAATGTCTTAGGAAAGCAGAGATGATATTTCTCTTATGCAGTCAGGCCCAAGTCCAGCAAGGGACTTCAACTTTTGCTAACTTTAAGCAAACAAGGACTCCCACCAGCAACGGTCCGGGTCAAAGTGAAGAGTGTTTATGTGGACTGCTGGAAAAAGACCTTGATTGGTGATAAATGGTTTGAATACCCACCGAGATATATATATATATATATATATTAAAAAAAAAGGGGGGGGAGGGAAAGGGAAAAACAAGAACAGCATCACTTTTCTTCTTACTCCAGTAAGAAATAATAATAATATTAATAATAATAATAAAAGATAAAGGGGAAACAACTACTGTAAACATCCATATTTAAAAATGTCTCCCTTTGCAAAGCAAGCATGCTACTAACCTAGTATCTATAGACTGTATTTACTTAAAAAAGGCAGCTATTTTACACATACATTGCAACACAACAAAAGTTCTTTTTTTAAAAAAAAGTCAATTGTAAACACTGGAAAGAACAAAAGTTGGCAAAAATTAACATAAAATTTAAAGAAATGTAGAGTCTGAATACTGCAAATTGAAATATATCCCCGAAGCGGCAATTTTGGCATTCTTCCTTAAAAAAAAAAAAAAAAAAAA
>PTEX01000283.1:87398-145576 GCA_003342815.1 Eudromia elegans
TGTGTTACTTAGCTATATTCACCATGCAAATAAAAAAAAAAAAAAAAAAAACCCAAAAAAACAAAAACAGAACCCCCCCCAACCAACCAACCAACCAACCAACTAAACATCTAACGTGGAGAACAGGATTCAGTCACAAAGGGCACAAGACACTTTGCATACTGAACAAATACAAGGTGAACAGAAATTATAAGTTATTTATGAGGCTTTACATATTTCCAACTTGACAGAAAAGTATAAAAATAAATTGTGGACTTTGTTTATTAAGTACCAGCTGTACCACATAGTACAAGCGGTTATATCTACTATACTAACCAAGCAAAGAACAGGGTCTTTTCTTTTCCTTTCTTTTGTCTCTGAGACTAGCTGATTTTGAGCTTCCTAACCATGCTGTAACTGCCATTTGCAGTTTGGCTTCTTTTAATGTATACAGGGCCAGCTGATCCCTGATTCGGGTGTGGGTTTAACCCTGGTTTTAAAATGTGTTATTCCTTAAAAGCAAGTGCACAACAAAGAGAACCTTTCTAGAAACAGTGCAATTTTTTTTCCTATGAAATCTGTAGGAGTGACTTCTGCTTCCTGCATTCACAGCAAATGTCCTATAAACAAAAAAAAAAAAAAAAAAAAAACCAAACAAACAAAAAAAAGAGAGAAAAAAAGATTCTCTCCCCCACCCCCCACTTACACATTTTCTGGGTTTTGTTTTTCGTTTTTTAAAAAAAGGCAAAAGACACTAGAGGAATGAGATGTGTGGTGAGTTTCGTGTTTTAAATGCTCCGGTGAAGTTGTTCTGTCATTTGTTTTCCTCTCTTGCTAATCATGCTTTGCTCTCATTTTCATTTGTTTGTGTGGCTTCATTGGGAACCGTCTTCACTTCGGCTGCGGGTGTCTTAGCTTCCGTCGCTTGCACTTCGGATTTGTCTTCTACTGGGACTTTCCTGTAATCATCAAAATGGCACAGTTTAGACACAAAGGAAACCGTGGTCTACCGGCCTATCTCTTTTTCAACGAGATGAACAGGCGGTAAGGATAGAGCACGTTCGGGAAGCACCCACAGCTCTCTCCTTGACAGAGCAAAACGACAAAAGCAACAGAAGTCACATCTGCCTCTCCCCACGTCCCCTCCTCCAGCCTTTCTTCTCCAGCTCTGGAGCATTTTTTCTTGATTTGCCTTCTGCGCTGAGTTAATACAGCAAGAGGAGGAGGTGACAGGCAGCATCAAAGTCAAGGAGCAGGCATGCTGTGCTGGGAAAGGCACAGAAGCAAAAGGGAGAAATGCACGCAGCTGCAAGGAGTCTGGCTCCACTCATCACTCAGTTCTGTGACTCCAACGTCCAATAACAAGTCTGCAGGCGCGAACTTTTGAGCCGTACATTTTAGCTGTGTATTCTTCCTTCCCTTAAAATACGCCAGAATTCCACACTACGTAGCAGGAAGAGAAACACAGCAGAAGTGCAACTTGCCTCGCATGTTTTCCACAGGTATAAGGCAGGTCAGCATCTCCACAGGCTAAACCTCACTCACTCCCTGAGCCTGACTTCAGGCACTTCGCTGAAGATTCAGAGCAGCTTATTTGTCCTATGCACCCCTCCAAGTCACTCCAAGGGCCACGCAAGGCATACGTGCTTCAAGGGTCACCAACGCCTCCTCTCCAGGTGCTTACCTCGTCTCATACCCAGAACGACCACAGTCCTCACTTATCCCGCCTAGCAAGTGAGGGGAGTCTGAGAGCAGTCAAAGTACTGATTCAGACCACAGGAACAGCACCACATGGGAACGATAACATTGTACACATACTGTGGTAACTCACAGTGACAGGCCAGGAAATGCAGGCCTATGGCTCATTCTGCATTAAATGAAAGCTTCCAGCATGGGGTAATATTCCTGCAGAACTGCAACAAAAAAAGTTCTAAGCAAAGCAGCAAGAGGACATGTCTCCCCTGTGGCTGTGTAGCATAGCTGAGAGAGATATCTGGTGAGCTTTAAGCCTCACTTGAGAACAGCTCGTGAGCTCCTCAGCAGCAAGCCAGGCAAGAGAGCACTCGGAACCCTTTGCAAAAGCCAAACACGAAGTGCAGACTCAGCTTTGGGTTCTGGGGAGCTGCTCCCACAAAAAATCCCAGCTGCTCTTTCAGGAGTTTTTCCTTTGTTAAAACACAGACCCTGTTTCTGGAGAAGAGGCTGAGGAGAAGAGATGCTCCTTCCGTGTGGCCCTGTGGCCTTGTGCCTGTCAAAACGTGCTGTCCAAACAGGAAGCCCGGAGGAATGGTAAACTTAAATTCTTGTGCTTTATGCATGTTGTACGAGCATTTTCCAAGCTATTGCTTCCACAGCTACCAACAACTGCAGTCCAAAGTAGCACAGTGAGAGTGCTCCCATTCCACATCTTTCTAACTGCTGGGGCCCCTCCCTTCAGTCACCTGCGGAAGAAGTCTAATGCTGCTTTCAGGCTCAGGTTACAGCATCTCCTACCAAACACAAGAGGCCACAGCTAAGGGAAAGGCCTTCTCTCCAGGTGGCCCATGGCTCCCAAGGAGCTCTCGAGTCCCACCTCCGAGTATACCGAAAGAAAGCAGCGGCATCTAAAGGAGACCCCGCACGCTGCACGGAGACTCTTTGCGACTGCACCAGAAGGACACGGCACTGAGCTCGCCTTGGCCCGCTGTGATACTGACTGCTGCCCTTTCCTGCTGGGATCTGACCTCCTTCATAACAGAGAAGCCAGGGTTGGACAAGGCTGGAAAGCAAGCTGATGAATGACCCCTGAAGGGTAACTGCCTGGGATTGCCTTTCCTCTGCTGCCCCCGTGCAACCTATTCCTGCTTTCTTCCTGGACTTCTAAAGCCGAGCCCTGCCTAGTAGGTTCACAGATGAGTTAGTCTGCTAAGGAAACGGTGAGATTGGTTAGGAGAACACCAACAAGAAGACAGCACAAGCACTAGAGCACAAGAGACAGCACACAACTGACAGAAGATTAAAAGATTAAAGGCAGCCATACTCGGTCTTTGCAGGTGCAGCAGGTACAGAGCTGTCTGCAGTGGAAGAAGCAAGCTCAGGAGCTTGCCCGCCAGCCACACTGGCAGGAGTGGTAGAGCCAAGAGCTGCAAAAACATCCTTCGCAAGATCAATGTCTGGTGTCTTGAAGGTCCCTTCGTCCATTTTCAAGTCCTCATTCTGGGAGGGGACTGCGCTCCCTGAAGCAGCCTCGCTCTTCAGGTTGCTCGGGTTCTTGGCCGTCTCTGTCGGGCTCTTCACTGTACTGGGCTGTACTGCTTCCTTTTCGGGGCTCTTGGTGCTTGAGCTCTCCTGCTTGGGCTCTGCTGGGGCCGGCGGGCTCGCGAGGTTTGCAGGGGTCGAGGCAGCTGACTTGTTGCCAGGTGCCGCTTTGGAGGACTCAGCCACGCCAGCAACCGCACTGGGGCTGAGCACTGTGCCTTGGCTGGCCAGCACACTCGAAGACAAATTATTAGCAGCTGCAGGAGAGCTTGGGGTATCACTGAGATCAACAAGGGGGGCCACCTTGGGGGTGGAGGAGGGTGGCGGTGAAGAGACTGGGGCAGCTGCCCCTTTGCCGGTGGCAGGCTGGCTAGGCGACATGGAGTTTGAGTCCGGAATGGCCGTGGCTGGCGGGGCAATACTGGACGTCAGTGTGGTGGTCTCGCTGGTGGGGCTGTTCTGAGCAGTGGCAAAGGTTTCAGTGATAGTGTCAGAGTTAGTGGTGCCCGTGGTTACAGAAGGCAACATGTCCTCAACAGCAGCTGCGGTATCGGCAGGGTGCCTGTGAAGAGGACAGGAGTAGAAGAGACAGAAAGAGAGACAGAGAGAGGGGGAGGGAGGAAGGAAAGGACAGAGAGAGAGAGAGAGAGAGAGAGAGAGAGATATTGAAGCCCATAAATGACAGCAGGGGAACAGGACATAAGTGCGAGAAGGCAAGTGGGTGGCACAGCAGCAGCAGCAGGGCGCGTGGTTACAACGCACAAAGAGAACATGGAGGCGAAGGAGGAGAAGCCCTTGAGAAGTCAGATGTGCAGTGGGTAACAGGTGCTGGCTGGGGTGGCCAAAAAGCAACCCAGAAGAGCAGAAAGGAACAAAGAGGACACATCCTACAGGAAGGGCTGGTTTGCATGGATTTTAGTCCAAGTCTTGGCCAAAGCTCACCCCAACTGGCAATTGGTAAACAGACATTTGTGGACACTTTTAGTCCAACTTCCCTCCTCGGACTCTTCCACCTAACCTCACGCTGAAACTTTCTCCTCATTCCTCACGTGCACAACCCTGTGACACGTCTCACCACCGGCCCCAGTGCAGGTCCCTGAAGCCATTCCCTTGCCCTGCCCCTGCCTCCTGATGCAGGTCAGCTGGAGTCAACTTTTTGCCAGAGGACACAAACACAGAGCAATCTCACCGTCTCAACTTTTCAGCCAGCTGCTACCCCACAGCTTTTCAACAACTCTTCCCATTACTATCCCCTAAGCATGCAATACGTACATCTCGTCTATCCCAGCTAGGAGATACACAGACGCAGGCTCTGAAAAAGTTCTCTGACACAAAACCTGTGCAAAGGTCTCAATCCTTGCCCATCTCGAGGAATAATCAGACTTGCCATGGTCCCTTACCCCCAGGCATTCAGAGCATAGCTACCCTGTTGCTATCAGTCCAGATGGGCACTGTGACTATGCTGTGCTCTCACACATGGCTGCCACACTAGAAGAGAGCTTGGCCAGGACTTGGTTTCAGCTCGGGGCTGCTCTCGATCCTTTTCAGTGAACCAGGAGGGGTGACTGATCTGCACTCTGGACACAACTGGCAACGTTCCAAGCAGCCTCCTCCGTTCTCCTTCTTTCCCTTCCAGTGCTGGAAAGAGAAGGGTCACTAAATTCGGGGGAAGATGGGAGAGGTTTTTTCGCTGCTGTGTCAGAAAGTAGAGATTTCCTCTCTTCCTGCTCTGAAGACCGTACATGAGAGTTCAGGGCAACCGAGGACACCGACGCACCCCTGAGCTAAGATTGCCCCACATCAACGTACTCTGGCTCCGTTAGCGGCGTGGTCTCATTGGGCTCTGTATGTTTTCCCCCATCATGGTTGGGGGTTCGCTCTTCCTCAGTCCGCACCTCCACAATAGGCTCCTTGGACTCATCTTTCCTGTAACAAAGGAATTGCACAGAGATTGGTTCCTGCTCACAGTAGGCATCCTCTAGCAGAGCCACATCTCAAACAGACAGACTTCGACGGGTGACTTTGACAGGAATGGGTTGGCCTGAACAGCAGCTTAGTTTTTGGTCGCTCCCCCTTCCAACTGTTACCTATAGCAAGACGAGAACTGCAGTGTTCAATATTTGGGTCGGCCATTTGTTGGCCTCTAAGGGGAACGGGGCAAAAGGCAAACAAAATACTGTGGCACAGTGCTCGAGGACCAAGAGGAAAGAAGCAATGACAGTACTCACGAGAAGGCGGCTTTACCCTCCTCCATGTCTTTGCCCTTGGCTCCTGGGCCAGATTTTCCACATAAGTTGACAGCAATGCACATCAGCAGGCCACACTTGTTCAGGAAGTAACAGGTGACATCCACAGCCACCAGGAGCAGCACAAAGATCACAATGAGGATGCCTACGATGGCAGCAGTCCCAAGGCCCGATGTGGGGCTAGTGCTGGCTTTAGAGATCAAAAGAGAAGAAAACAAGGCATTACACTCAAAAACAAGGTGAGCTGGGGCTAGCTATGACTCAGCTCTACCTACGTCGAGGTGGGTAAACATAGAGATTTACAGGAATCACCCCACCTCACCAGGAGTCTCCTGTTATAACCACCGCTTTTTCCTGGAGACACGTGGTATGATTCAGCGGGACTTCTCACATCTCTTTTGGGCTACAGCCTAGAAAGGAAACTACCTAACATGCCTGTGCTGCAGTGGATACCCAATTGAATAAAGGGCTCCTGTCCCCCTCCACCATTTCTTCCCCTCCCCAGGGAGAAGGGTCTCCAGAATGACGCAGGGCATTCTGGAAACGATGCCTGGACTCTGCAGGAGCGCTTGCCCTGCGGGGACAGAGAGCACAAGGAAATGCTTAGGGAGCCGCCCTCTTAACGCGCACAACATGAGCCCAGTCTCACTAGCTAACTGCCTCAACCGACGTGGTTAATAGCAGGCGTCTTGCAAGGACCTCCCAGTCTCTCAGGATGTTCTCGCTCCCAGGCCAACATGCATGTGCACAATGCCTCCCAAATCCTGCCACTTGAGGTTGGTTTCCACCATCATGAAAGAGACCAAGGCACAACCCTGGCAGAGACAAACGGGCATCTCACAGCATTCAGAGATGCGAGTGAGGCATGCAGGAAAACTGTGGCTCACAGTTCAGGAAATGACAGGAGGAGCAGGACTTGCTAAGGGGGTCCTCCTCCCCAAGCCCTGCTCAAAAAGCCATGGAACTGGGAACCCCCATGGAACCCACAAAGGAAGATTTGGACACAAGGAGGTGATAGGGTTATCCTGGAAAGGAGGACTAGCAGTTCCTGAAGGAGAGAGATGCACTAAACCCCAGATCCCATCAACCTCCTCCCCCCAGGGGAGGATGCCTAAGTGCACAGAGGAAACAGCGGCAGCGGGCACCTCAGCAGGACAGTCACAGCCGTACGATTTGTGCAAATGAAAACTCGCGTGTTCCTTCAAGGAGGCAGCCAGGCAATAAGCAATGAAATCCACCACAGTGGGGCAGGAGACTTAAGCTCACATACATCCTAGTATACAGCTTAATGGAACTTTGAGCGGCTATTTCAAAATTTTAAATAAAGACATTTACTTATGCAATGCAAACCTCCACATTTATGATAGTTAAGACGTATTTACCTGGCAGCCTGGAGTAAGCCCTCTGGAATCAGGGAATGAAACACTACCGGGGCAAGATGATCTCAGAATCAAGCAGCTGCAAAACGACCCCTTTCACTGCTTAGTTACGACTTCCTCTGGCACCTTCATTCCACGTTATGCTAGTGAGACCTGCCCAGCCCCTGCTGAAGAAACTCCTGTACCTCGTGAATCATATGTGGCCTGCAACCTGTCCGCGCTCTCATTTCTTCAGTGATACTGTAACAGCGGTATCTAAGGGAGGAGCAGGTATAGCGAGACAAAAATCTGAATGCCCCCCCTCCCAAATGGCACACTCAACAAAACTTGCATTTTACAGGTGCCATTATCTGCTGCAGACATCAGAGGCAGCTCCTAAACAGCAGGCCAGCGGAGTCTAGATAGTCTTTGACTCTGCCAGAAATAAGGTCTCGGCCTCTGTTTTCCTCCACAGCAGGGCAGCAGTGGCTTTTACTGTGCGTTCGGCTTCTTGCTGTTATGTTCTTACCTCATCATTATTTCCTCCTCTGATAGGAGATGATGGCAGAAATGAACAGAGATTTGATTGGTTCAGCATCTGAGGAACAGAAGAAAGGAGGAAGAAATCTCCTTCTTCCTTCTCACATTGTTCTGGAACACAGCCTATTTCCCCATGCACTAGAAATCATTGTGGTAAAATGTTCCATTCTGTGACGCCTACTCTCTGTTTTCTCTCCCCACCTGCTCTTTCAAGTCCTTGCCAGTTAATAGCCAGAAGATCCGTAGGTCGGTAACCAACAGTGGCACAAATCCCATCAGTAACCCTTAAACCTTGCCTACATCTATCTTGTCTCTGGATCACTATTCATGTCCCTGCCAGAACTGCCAATGAGTTTGGATCCCGAGAGCCTCGGCAGGTGTGGCACAGCCAAAGGCTCTGAGCAGGCAGAGCAGCAGGGGCTGTTCTCACACACGGCTCACTGTTCACACACGGCATGGGACTTGGTCAACCTGCTTTACGTGAACAGCCGCTGCTGTTGGCTCTGCTACTGGAGCTCAAATTGTTCAGGCAGTCCCAGGGGAACCGGGCCCAGTCTGCTGCCATCTCAGTCCTGACAACGCCGAGCAGATGTGTAAATATGGAGAGGAGGACTTGAAAAAGAAAGGACGTCTCTCTCCTGCACATCAGTATAATTGAAGTAGGAAACCCGGGGAATATGGCAATACTGAGTGCTCCAGAAAAACGATGAACAGTATGATGAAGTGAGCAAGGGCACATCACAATCTCGACTAAAGAACGGAAAAAAACAACGGCGACAAACAAACAGCAACCAAAAAAGCCACAGATGCAGGAACCTCCATCCCTTTAACGTAACAAAAGAAATATGCAGAGCCAAACCAGGTCAGTCTAGCCCTATGAATACCTATACGCACCAGAATTGTACATCTTATAAAAGGCACTTTATTTCAGCAAATATACAGCAAGATTCAAAAGACGGATTCAAAAGCTGGAAACAGAAGCCAAATGGGTTTATGCTAGAAACATATAAAATTTTAACATGATAAACTACTTAAATACTGACACAAGGTTCTGTTAAATGGAAAGCTTTCAATCAAGATGGTATTGGCCTTTATCATTAGAGCTTTGCATTAGTTCAAACAGCAATGGATGCTAACAAGTCTTTAAATTTATCCAGAATGAAGTAAATGAGGATAACTGCACCCCTTCCAAAAGGGGCAGAATTCCAGACTGGGAGCCAAATGTCACTTTTTGTCTCCATCAAACTTGGTTTAACACAGATCTAAACAGCAAGGCTATGCAGATTACTTTACACTATTGCAGAAGAGGCTGCCTTAATACCAGGTTAACGCTTTACCATCCTATAGCCAAAATAATTTTGTATTTAAGTCTGTTAATATTTAACTAGGTTGGTGTAGCCTAAAACAACTGTATGAAACCATAGTAGGGCACAAATAACCTGTCAGGTCATACAGCATCAGACACTAACACTGTGGGTACATATATGCGCATGTGTATCCCAGATACGGGTTACCATAAAAATGGATGGCAGAACTTTCTGACCTGATGCAGAGTCCATGCCACCTCATGAGGCTATTTCCAGTGACTTCAAGTGAGAAAGACTTGTCCAAAAATGTGGTATATACACACCCCCTAATACGCACGGTAAGGGCTAATTATTTCCATGCTGTAGACCCAAAGCAATATGCTGCTTTGCTCTGGCTAGAATAAAGAGAGAAAAAAATCCCTCTATACATCTATAGGTCAACTAAGGGAACACAAAATGTTAAACAAGCTTTGAATCCTTAATTCTAAGCTTCCTGCAAGACAGATCTTTCCAAACATCCTTATCTGAATGTGTGCCGTACAACGACTAGGCTGTGCTTCTTACAATTCTGTAGACATCTGGCATGTTAAGGAGGGCAGAATGACCAAGACCCTGTGGGGGCTTAGGCACAGGCAAAGACAAGAAAAAGGGGAAACAGAAGCACATGAGGTTCTAGGCATTTCATGAGGTCCCACAATGTTTGGGAGAAGAGAGGAACACACAAAAAACACAGAAATTAGCTTGGTGCATGGCAAGAGAATGAAAGTAGAAAGCAAGAGAGAGAGCACTGGTGGGTGCTAACAGCAGGTTTAATTGACAAATGCTTGAAGTATCCTTCAAACACAGGAAGTGTCGTTTTTTTTGGAAATTTTATTCTCTCCAACACTTTGCACAGCCTCTAGCAGGGAAAAGCAAGAGGCAATCAACCTCCTACTCCACGTAACAAAAGCCGTTGAAGCGTTTTTCAAAAACTTTGTATTTGAGGTTGTACAGAGGTTATCAATTCTGAGGGTGTGAGCCTATAAACCAAAATAAAAGCTCTGAAATGAAAGAAGCAGGAAGTGAGCTCAGAGCTGCTTGGGGACACCAGACATGCTTGCGTGTGCTACTCTGGCTTTTGCTGAGCCTATGCAGTCACTCTTGTCGAATGGTGATTCGGGCAGAAACATCTTCCCGTGAAATTCTACCCCTATACATCTCAAGTGGTACAAGCCTTTCTAAAAGTCTTTTACACCACTCAGAGCTTTTTGCCTAAAGAGGTATCACAAACATCATCGGTACTTTCTATGCAAATCTGTGTTGCAATACATCACCTAGAGCATGAAAGACTGAAAAGACAGTTTGGAAGCGGGGCGTTATTTGGTTCTCTTGAAAGAAATCCACAGACTTATGTATGTGCTAACACTTGCACAAACTTCATTTTTGAGAATGTCATACATTGTAATGGTCTGACTGAACACAGAGACTTATGTGCAAAACAGAGGATGTGTAGTCAGACAAGTTGTAAGGGTGTTTTGTTGCCTTTTTTTTTGTAGATTCTAATCTAACAGATTAGAACAGATCTAATAGACTTTTTTTTTTTTTCTTTCAGAAAGATAAATCCAATTCAGGAGCACTGATAATATTTAGCACATTTTGTAAAGATACTTTACAGCTGTGTCTAAAACATATTTACAATTTCATTCTTGGCAACCTGAGGCCCACTTACAGAGAATAAGGGCGGGGGGGAGACATCCTTTTTTGTAAAGCTTAAGGGAGTAACAGAGCTAAATGGATTTCTCGCAACAAAGACAATTTACAAAGGCATGGGTTCTTCTTCATGTAAAGACAAGACAGAGGCAAAAAAGCAGGCCACTGAAATTGGTTGAAGGAAATGCAACACACAAGCCTTGATAACAAAGGTGCATTATATTGAGACAACTTACACCATGAATCAACCCTATATGGTAGTGTCACACACAGTTAAGCATGAAGGTCCAATAATAGTCATCAGTTAGATGGTCAAATAACTCAATCCCAGCTAATCTCTCTGTTCAAAGGGGAGGAACGGAGATATCTCCGGCAAGGCAGTAACTCGGCAGTGGACAACTACACAGAATGTCAGACAAGCATCCCTGGCCAAGCTGCGTGTTCCTGGGCTGCATTGTGCCCCAAAGGCACCGCGGGCCGTGAGACACTTGACTACACATAAGGGGCATATGACATTCCAAGGGTTCAAGTACGTAAAAGAAAGAATGGAATCTCTTGTATGGAATTCCTACCAAGACCTTTTTCTTCAGGATACTTCATGAGGAAAATCTTCTGATGGCCTGAAATTTTATTCCACACGTAAAAGCTGCCAAAGATATTTGGGCAACCAGTATATTTCCTTCTGATAAGTTTTCTTTTTTTTCCCTTTAGTCTCTGGGTTTAAATTTGTGGATGGGGCTTTAGAAATCTTTTTCACCATAAACAACAAAGATCAGTGCTAGATGGGTGTTGAAATCTGCAAACACCAGCATTTCAAAAGGCCTTAAATGCTGTAACTTCCTATGATGAAAAACAAAGCAAACAAACAAAAGAACTTTTTCCAGCCATTAAAAAGGGCAAATTCATTTTAAACAACAACCACAAAAATCTGAAGAGTAACCACGTGGCTTAAATCTTTTCAACCCTTTGTTACAAAATATTGACTCCTTCAGACAAAATGATCTATTGGTTTTATGGTTGGGGTTTTTTTTTTTCTTTTTTTTTTCTTTTTTTTTTTCTCCCCTAAACTGACACAATCCTCCGAAGCAAATTTGCTCTCATGCCTTGGTCGGAGACAGGCCTTTTAAAGCAAATATTGCCTTATTTTGTTTCAAGTGTCTAACAGAGCAAAAAGAGAGTCATTGCAGTAAGAAGCAATGAAACAAAGGAGGACGACGTTGATGGACTTCCCAAGGTCGCTGCAGGTGCCAGACAATGGTTCCCAGGAGGGGAAAATGTGGTTGTTTAAAAACAAATTTGGTGCATATGGCAAGCGTGGATGTTTCCCGTGAGGTCCCAGGTGACATGTATGAAGACAGACATAGGAAAAGAACAAGGGGAAGAGGAGAGGGGTAGGGAAGAAAGGGCAAGGAAGAAGAAAGAAGAGAGAGAGAGAGAGAGAGAAAGAGAGAAAAAAATAGATAAAAAAAATTAGATCATAAATATAGAAAACATAAGAATAAAAGGTTTACTTAATTTAGTAAATTAAAATGGCTAAAGGTTAGAGGAGAGCATTAGCACATTCACATTGACAAAAGGGCTGGTTCAGAAGCTCAGCAATGCCAAAAGCTGCAGAGCAGGTTCCAAGTCAGGGTTTAGGGGGCTGGCAAGCAGATGAGATTAAAATGAATGAGAAAATATGAGGCTCAGTGAGAAATGTAAGAAAATAATTAATTTTGAATTTGAAAGGACAACACCACAGCCATTAAAAAAGAAAAAAAAAAAAAAAACAAACCACAAAATAAACCCCTTTAAGCTTTTCGAAGCAGACATTCCACCTAACAACTTCTTCCCCAAAGCCTGCTCACCAAGGACTTAGATTTATGATCCTGGTGAGCAGCATCCTGCTAAAGCAGGATAGACTCAAGAATACAGGCTGACTTTTTCAGTAAGTCTTTCAGCTGCCTGACTACTACTCTAATGCAGTAATTTTTATAATATCCTTATGTTTCCAATCGCTTCAGGGACACTGTGAAAAGTGTACAGACATCAGGATAGAGACATCGGTTCTGATCTCTCCTATATGTAGCTGATTTCAATATCAAAATATAAAAGCTACACTCCATGCAAGTGACAAGAGATGCTAAAGCAAACTAACACACAGAGTTCCTCTCTTACTGCAGTTTGGCATGTCTGCCTTCATTTCGAAAAGGTCTGTGGTTCACACGTCAGAAACATCTAGCTGCCTCAGGAGCTGCGTCCTCTAGCATTATCCGTTTGGAGATTGACTCAGGAAACCAAAGTGTCTGAGAATACCTAACAAAAAACCCAGAGTCTTCTCCAAAATGAAAAAGCTAGAGAAGTGGAGCCATGCATCTATCGGTGCTGGCAGCAATCATTCCATTGCACAAAGCTCAACTTCCCTCTGAAACGGGGCACCTTCCTTCAGAGGATCCAGCTGTATCAGTCCGCTGGGTCAGCCCTGCAGGAAACCTGCAGGAAACAGAGAGCTGCTTTTTCAAGTGCTCCCCTGGGAGCATTTAATACAGCTTCCAACATTTACAAGTCCAGATTTTAAACCGGCAGCCTCAAATTGTGATTCCTCCTGTGATTCGCATCAGATTCAGTGTGGAATAATTACAGGGAGACCAAACAAATCACAGCAGTGGCACACAGACAGGCATTTTTCATCCTGCCATTCTTTTAGAGCGTGGGCTCACCGCTCTTCCCATTGCTAAGGGTTACTGCACCGACAGCACATATTTCAGAGGAAAGAGAGCACTCTCAGATCACTAATACACCTGTACAAAACATCTGGCTGTCCCGGGCACTTTGTGACATCCCAGTGGAGCATTTAATAGAGGCTAAGAGAAAGCATCTACATAGGATGTTAGTACTGGCTGTCCATGCTCCCAGGGTGACTAGCACTTGTCCTATTTCCCTGGAGGGATACACAACAGTGCACAGGAGCAGCTCTGTCCTGCTTCCAGCCTCCTATCTTTGACTACTTAGCTCCGAAAAACCCTTAAGGAGTGCTGTTCCCAACCACCCTTACCTTCCCACACCCCAAAACATCAGTCAGAGTTGTCCTTCAAATAGGTGACAGTAATGAGGATTAGAGCTGTTGAAAACACACCTCTGAATGTCAGTTGTTTAGTGTGTTACTGCGTGTCCTTTCATCCCGGACGAGAGCCTTGTTACAAAACGCATCTCCAACTCCCTTGTGCCCCACCTTTCTCCCCCTCCCTGCCATACACATTTGCATGTCCGAGCACCTAGGTCACTCTATGTATGCTTAATTACTTGGTTTAATCAAGTCGAATTTCAACATGCATATGGCGTAAGCCCTCCGCTTCAACCTTCAGAGAGGGAAGAAGGAGGGAACGCAGCAGGGAAGAGAGGCAGACCAAGTGCAAGGGAAAGACTGAGAAAACATTTTAGTTGTTTTCACAAAAATTGTAGGACTTGCAGTTAAAAAATCTAGAAGACAGAATGAAATCACATCTCTCCCTTCAACGTGGACTGTCAAGATCATTCTTGGCATGTGTATGCCTAAAGCTGGCTCTGCAGGGAGGGACTTACTTTGCTGATCAACCAACTCACCAGCTTTCAAGTTTTGTTTTTCACACTATTATACTTCTGCCTTGCTTTTTAAAGAGAAAATTCCTCAATAGGTGAAGTCTGTCTGAAATAGCTTCCAGCAAGACACTGAGGCAGTTTGGTTACTTCTCTCTACTGAGCCATCCAATGTTTAAGGAAGGCTGTTTTCAAAATCCGATCCCCTTTTTCTTCAATAAGAAACCTTTGCAGAGATGTTAAAACTCCTCCCTTTCTGACCTCTACCTCCAAAGACTGAACTGGATGGACAAAGGAACAAGTGAGCAAACACAAAAGCAGGCTCCGAAGGGAAACCTGCATTGTGAAAAGCATCGCATCCAAGATTGGAATGTTCTTGTGTTTTTGTTTGAACTAGAAATCCTACTTCCTCTTCTCCAAAAGCACGTCCTGCCTGCTGCTTTTTGCAGTCCTGCCATCACGATACAAAGAGCCACCATTCCTTGTAAACAGGGAAGCAAGATTTGGCACGTACTCTCCTTACCAGCGTACGTGTAATGCTGTACATACTGTAACATGGACTGTAGTACAGGTATGTACATGGCAAAACTAAGCTCTGGATGGGTAACCAATTATGATAATGGCTTTAAGCAAGCAAGTCATCAGGGTTTACTCAGGCACATTAAGGGCTGCAGCACTGTTGCATTAATTGGAAGCAGAACACAATGGTAAAGCTAATGACCATCATACCTGGAATGACGGTAGGCTGCGCAGAAGTTCGGAAAGCATAGTGAGCTGGTTTAGACTTCCCTTGCTGGTTTTCAGCTATCACGTAAACCTCGTACTCTGCATTCCAGTCCAGGGACTTGAGCATGACATGGTCGCTGCCAGAGGGAAGTCTGATCTCTGGTTTCCATTCTGAAGAATGCTTCTGCGAAATGTATGGCACAAAGTTAGTCTGCTTGGAGATGAGCGTGCCAGCGAGTTACCATCTGAAGCTTCTGAAGGTGAACTTAACTCTTCCAGTCTCCCAGACTTCTAGATGGGACTGGAATGCCCTACCAAGCTCCTCCATCTCCACTAAAATTTACAGTTCTTGCACACGTGATGGCCCGTCAGAGCTGCTACAGAACCTCCCCTGAGGAGCTCCGAGCGAGCAACTGGAAAAGCACAAAA
Organism: Eudromia elegans; assembly: GCA_003342815.1. NCBI lineage: Eukaryota > Metazoa > Chordata > Aves > Tinamiformes > Tinamidae > Eudromia > Eudromia elegans. Next base: position 102,465 of record PTEX01000283.1, read on the forward strand.
TGGGGGCAAGCAGTACTCCTGTCACTTCCTGACAGTGGGGTAAAGTTTGCTGTGACATGAAAGATTTTTTTTTTGCAATATCTAAGGAAATGATTATCTAATAACTAACACAGAACTAATTCATGAGCTACCAGATCCAGTCACAGAAGTGTCCTGCTTTCTTAATAGCTGGGAAGTGTCTATGTTTAACTACAAAAACACTGGTACAGCTGAACTGCCCCAGGTGTATTAATACTGAGACAAAATGCACAGGTAATAGAATAAAGCCTCAGTAATTTCTTGCAATTCTTCCCGCTGCTCTAAGCGTCTCTGGATTTTGAGTGACCTTCTGCCAAGATCACATTCCTCAAGGATATGGTAAACACACAGCCAGTCTGAAAGACTGCGTATTTTGTTTCCTGCCTTAGGAACGAAGTCAGCCGCTATCTAACACAAAACAAGAGATCTTTAGCTTACAGTAATGAGATCTCGTTTAGTTAGGCCTAAATGAGAATCGCTTCACATAGAATTTTCCATATGGCCATAGATATGGACATCTACATCTCTTACATACGTATCTATTTCTCTACTAAATATACTTGATCTGTTATTCACTCTTTAATTCTCGTATTTGATTCTCTTGCCCTATCATCTGCAGAATAATCCAGTACTGAAAATCCATTATGCAATAAAATATGACAGCTTGAATGCCATGTTGCCGCCAGAGGTGGGTCTGAAGGCAAACAACGCTCCATACTGTAAGGCTTTGGTCCCAGGCTATTCAAGTTGTTGCTGGCAATCCTGTTTCTGAAGTATACGACACGGAATTACACTAAGCACATGCAATTGCCATAGGCACACAGTTCTGCTGGAGATGCTTACCACAGAGGAATAGTCTTTCACACAAGTAGTCAAGGAAAAGGAAAATGAGCCCAAAGATTTTGGATATCGCTGCTTTTCATTTTATGACTCTTACCCTACCCATGACCATCCCACGTGCTTGGCACATTTTCCTGAACTGACCCACCTGCACATTCTTCAGAGGTGTCTGCTGTGGTAGGTGCCTATAAAATGAAGCTTGAGTAGGCAATAGGCCACATACAAATCAGGCTTGAGTGTCAGGCATACTTACAGCTTTATATTTGATCAGATAACGTCTAATTGGAGAGCCACCATCATCCTGCTTGATAACATTCACTTTAATGGAGTTTCCATCTTCTCCCATCTGACCTTCCAGTTTGGGCGCACTGGGTTCCCCTGAAATAACAGTGGATTTATGTTTGATTGTTCAAAAATTTCATTAGGAAAGAAGAACTAAGAAAAACGAGCAAAAATGCTTCATTAGACTCAGCCACCAGCACAGCAGTTGCACTCCGACCCAGGCACAGTACATTATGCATGTCTAGTGACAAGAGGATTTGCGGGGCTTAATATATAAAAATTATAATTAAATACATAGACATCTCATCCATGCATTTAAAAAGTTTCCTTTCCGAAATACTGCAGCATATTCCTGAAGACACATGCTTGGCACCCCAGGTACCAGCTGGTCCCAAAGTGCTTTGAAATCTGTGAACTCACTGCGAAAGGGGAATTCTTACCTGTGTTCATTGGTTCCTTACTTTTTCCTCCCAGAAAAACAAAACAACTCCCACCCAACAACATACATATTAAATTAGCAAAGATTTCCATGGTAAGAGAATGATTCTTTTACAAAAAGGACAGACAAAACAGCTCAGATTCTGCTAACCTTCATACAGAGCTGGGGTGCTTGCTTTGCTCCATTTTACGGAAAGGCAAGACGACACAGGTTCCTTTGTGCCAATGCTCCTCTGAGATTGGAACTCAAATTGTATTTCTAAAGCTCTGAAACATTCTAAGAGCTTAAGTGCCAGTGAATATTAGTAAGGCAGATAACCTAAAGGCCTAACCACTGATTCTGGGCTTTAAAAGTTGCTTAAAATTCTTAACTGTTTTAGCCATTACTTTGTCTGCCCTTCTAAATTCGAAAGGACAGTTGTCTTTGTTAAGCACATACATACTCCAAACCAAGCACTGTAACGATAAAAGTTACGTGTAAGGGACAATCGCAACAAACCACCAAAACCAACCTGCAGATTCTTCCTGTAAGAATATATCTGTCTCATCTCCCTAGCATATTTTGAGAAAGCAAGCAGGCAATGGTACTACATTGTTGATGGTCAGCAGTCCTAATGAATGAGCATTACACATACAAATACCATATGTTCCAAAACTAAGAGGCAGCTATTTTTCACCATCCTAATGGACATATGTTATGTAACTTGATACCCTCATGTTAGCTCAAACACACAAGAGAAAGTTAGGAATAGCCTCCCCACCGAGGAGTGTTGACCACAGCTCACACTGCCTTCTCTTTGGAGCTGCCAAGGGAAAGAAAAAAAAAAAAAAAAAAAAAAAAAGGCATTTTCCTGGGCCCTCTGGGGACTCACTTATGAGAGCCGAAAGGACACATCACACAAACTCCAAAGGGAACAAAAATACGTTCATGAGCAGGGCTTATAAAGAGCGCCTACGGAGAGACAAGGAGGCAAATCAGCAATGGGACAAAGAGAAAGAACAAACTCTGCAGTACAGCTTGTGATCGCTAGTGGTTTTACACCAAACACTGGGGCTGCACAATCAGAACTCTGCAGGACTTGTCGCGAAACAGATGGGCAGAAAACCACCTTTAACTCCCTCTCCTTTGTTTAACTCCACTCTGCTTTCGGAATCCACATTACTAAGAAAGGATAAGCAGCGGCTTCTCAGTGGAGATCCTAAAACGCCAGCAAAAAGTACAGCTAAATATGTAAAGGTGGTCCAGCAAGGCTCTAGCTCATTCCATTTTCACTCTGTGCTAAATGCCAGGGGTTTTTTTCAATATCATTCATGTTTCGTTAGCATTTCCTTTCTGAAGATGTACCACTAAAGAACTAAGCTAGGACTGCCCCATTTCAGACTGGAAGCTGAGACCTAGAACACACAAAGCACCCACCAATGACACCTGCCCTTGCAAACTGAGCCATTTACTTGGAAGCTACCGAGTGTGAGTGTTAAATATCTGCACTGTTTCAGAACCACTGCTAGCTATGGGACCTTCTACACCTTCAGCTATCTGAGCAGCTCCAATATCCTGTGCTGTAGGACTAACTCCCAGAGCAAAGGCACTTGTCAGGACTGCCGTTTTAAAGCACCTTTCTTCACTTGTAGTGCTACTTCTGATTGGGACAACGGCCATTTTTCAGTTGACACACTGGACTATATGTCAGCATAACAGAGAAGTGTGCAAAAGGCAGTTAAATGATGATCCAGCTCCAAATATACCCAAATAAGAACACAACCAAGACAGTGAAATGTTAACATTTAGAACTTAAAAGCCTGAACATAGCAAAAGGAAAACTAGACCAGTACACTGAAATTATAAATATTTGTGACTTAAAAGCTTGGTCTGCTGCCCAGAGCAGAACATAGTAATACGTGGCTTGGTCGCGTTATTCTAAAAGCCTAAGGAAATAATAAGCCTATAGTTATATTAAGACAAACCATACACTCTAGCAGCTAACCTCATCCATGGGCATTTAGGAGCTCCTTTCAGTCCACAAAGGGCTCCCAATCCTAAACCTATTTTGTCTGGATTTGCACTCAACTGCTAACGGAAAGCATGCGTGGTTTTGATATGCCAGAAAAATGTTCATCTTTTAATATCTTTCTCCAGTGATCTTCAGAAGTAGATTCAGTCTGAAATTCTTCTGCTCCCTCCACCCTCCAAAATAAACAGAGATCAAGAAGCCTTTTTTTTTTTTTTCTTCTGGTGCGTGAAACATCAAGGAGTAAGACACAACATCTAGTCTGCTTTCCTTGCAGGCTAACACATGCTCTGGTTAACACACCAGGTGCTCCAAGAAGGTAATTACAATCCCATACATACACAAAGTTCTTTGACCTGACACACACGTTTGTAATTTCACAACACAGTTTATTCTCTTTAAGACACAGAGATTGTGGATTCAGAATTTTCCTTTCCAATCGAGATACTGATGAATTTGACTAAGGGATATTTTATCTATGGCAAGCTTATAAAGGCTGCATACTTGCAAATCTCTTTCCAGGATCAATTGCTCCAGGAATGATGAATGCAAAGAAGGTAAATGCCACCATAGACTAAAAACTTAATGTTAATTAAAATTAAAAATTCAAGCTAAAGGAGCTACTATTGAAGTAATTGCGTCAGGACTGCTAGTCAAGAATTAAACAACAGCAGAAGCAAATGTCTGGTTCTGCCTTTTTTCCCGGAAGAACCCAGCTCTCAGGAACAGCTGAGAGCCCTCATGCCTAGCTGTTTCGCTGTGCACTGAGCAGCTCTACATGCCTAAAATATGCCAGAGCAGCACTGCTCAATTCCGACTTCGTGTAGCTGTGTATCTGGCAGACTTCGGTAATACTGTCAAGGTAGAAGATCAGTGTCTTCTTTGTACTCTTTCTCATTCTCATCTCAACAGAGAGACAACTATTAATAGATAAATAGATCTTGCAGTGGTAGGCGGAGACTAATTATAGAGTTTCATCTCTTACCTAACACAGGCCAGAACAATTTTTTGTTTCCAGTAAATCAGCAACTGAACTGACATATGACCAAATATCCTCTGGAAGGATGCTCATTCTGGATAGTAAGTTTTCCAATGTTATAGAACCTACTGGACCTGCACACAGCTATACCCCTGATTAATTATCCTTTTCCCCACTTGGAGTTTGTCTAGTTTCTAGCTCCTGATTATTCTCCTGACAGTTTAGATGTGCTTCTCCTCCCAGAAATAGTTCCCCAAGCAGAAAGCACAGACCCATCCCGACATCCACACAGCAAGCGTGGCAGTGCAGGCCCACGCAGACATTGTTTTACAGCTTTCTCTCAATAATTTCTCTAAAACGGGCAGATGTAATCCAGATACAGGGCTGTAAAACAAGAATGAGTTAGTATGTAATTTCAATAAAAGATGGAAGAAGTTTAGTGGGGGAAGTTTAGTCCAGCAGAATCAGCATTCCTATCATGAGTCAAATGTCAGTAGCTAGAGAAAAAAGGTTGTCAGGTTAGAGAAGAAATTCATGCTCACAGAACATGCATCTTCCCTACAGGAAGAGAGCTGAAAAGGCAAAAGGGCATTACAAAGGAGTGTTACATGCCTGGGGGTCTCCCATTTACACTGAGCCACTAGACACATTGCAGAAATCTGCATATTCCAACCACGCCGGTTGGGATCCTTAAAGAATCCCCCTTCTGATGATGTTCATCAAGTTACTGAGAGCACAGAACTCCAAGACAGTCAGACTTCCACTGGAAAATTGTTTGACAAACATCGACCTGCTTAGAATCCGTTCTGCTGCAGGAGGAGGAATGCAGGATCTTAGGCTTTCATCATACAGTGAGAAGGTTGAGCAAACTTGTTTTACTCAGGGCACGCGTCACACGGTGCTCTGACCAGGCACTGTCCCATAAAGAGACCATGGCCTTATTCAGCCCAGCAGCAGGAGTACCATAATGGCAAGCCGAACTTACTGGAGGGTGGGAGGAATCAAGCAAGTTAAATATTCATCCATACACTTTACTTTGCTTGAGAGATAGGAAGGATTTCACTCAGAGATGTAAACTTTCCAGGCTTCAGCTACTTTACAGATTTTGCTAGAGCTAAACCACCTTCACTCGATTTAAGTTTCCCCCATGGGACTGGCTTCAACGCAGAAAATGAAAATAAATCGAATAGGTGCTTTATCTCTGAGAAGCGTTTATCAATATGCATGGTACAATACCCATTTCCCAACTTACACTATTTGTGACCAATCTTCCTCTCTACAGCCCAATTCAGGAAGGCTCTTGAACATCTCTATTTTGAAATGCACCCGATTTGGTCCAGGAGGGTTCCCCTTCCAAAAGTGTCATCCTGCCACTGCCCAGCTGTGAATAAGCCAGCACTAAATCTCCCTGGCGCCTTCTGGCAAAGCAGTACTGCTTCCGCTCTCACACCTTCGTGGCTCTGCAGATTTTTCCTTTTCTTCTCTTTTTCTTATCTTCTATGAAGAGCAGCACTGTAGGAGTAAAACGGACTCTTTTTATTTAAAACCAAGTGCTGCCCTGACCTAATACTAGACTGACTTGGTTGAGATCAGACAATCAACAAGAAGTTGACTGCTTTTTAGCCATCTGTTTTTCAGAGATAGTCCCATGCATCAGAGCTGGATACAGCTGCAGTGAAAACCTGAGGTCAGAAGAGCAGATGGGAGAGCAATGCAAACTTTTCCCTAGTCACAGGACAGCGAATGCACGCTGAGCCCCAGCAGCACGAGCAGTGCAGATGACAGAGATGTTTTATCATCTCTCTCTATCCCTCTCAGCTAACACATCCCAGCGGTCCACTCTTTGAAAAGCTACTCCATTGCTGGAGAAGATCCTGCATCCTCTCTGTCCTTTGAAAATACAATTGCAGGCTATTGTAATTTCTGCAACATGTAAACAAGGGAGAGGCTGATTTCTGCAGTCTTTGACCACCATGTAAAAAGGACTAGGTTGTGAGCTAGTGTCACAATTTGAAAGAAACCTAAGCCGCGCCTAAGCAAAGTGCTCGGGAATGGTAAATACACGAGAGTGTGAAAGAATAGGAGGAGAAGCTCCAGAATGCAGACAAGAGAAGCAAACATCAACAATCAAAAATAAGCCACAGAAACAAAAAGGACATGCGCAAAACAAGACAGCCGAGTCTTTAGTCCTCCTGGATGTCGCCCTATCAGCTCTCAGAGAGGGAGAGGCCCGGGGAAAAGGAACTGCTTCCAATGCATGCAATCATGTGGGAAGGTTACTGCTGTTAGTTTTGTTTGTCCTGGCAAAATCCAGCCCGAATCCTCTCCTGGTAGTGATGGAAGACCAGGAGGCGATTTCAGAACAGATCAAAAGGAAAAGAGCAGGAGAAAAAGCTAGTTGCTTTCTGGGCTTCGAAATGCCATGTCTACTTGCAGAGGCAAAACCAGCAGGGGCTTTCCGCTCTCTCAGAGTGAGCACAGAATATTAAATATTCAAAAATATCCAAAATATATTCAATATTCAGTGTTACAGATTTTTTTTTCCACTACCACAAGCTTTACTTGGAGAGCAATCTCTTCTGCAGATGTTGCAAGGGCCAGTCTTTTGCTTCTTGATTGCCTGCAGTTCACCAGCTACCGCGACTGTTACTGTTCAAATGTTTTCAGATCTTGAGGGAGAGAGATTCCCTCGCCTGCCTCTAACAGATACTGTGTGGGAGGAATTTAGATGCTCTGGCAAGAGATGTGCAACTGCAGATCTGATGCAAATAGTATGAAATATTGCTTCTCATCATGTACTCTGAGTATGTCAATACATGTGTTACTTCGTACAAACACAATTCCCACTCTAGCCATGTTTAAGTTTTACTCTTGCTAGAGCAATTTCTTTTCTAAATCACAGGTGAACATTCCTACCAATGGCAAGTTTCAGAGAAAAGGATTTTCTGGTCCTTTTGGTAGGCTACTAAAAGGCACACATGCAGAAAGAATACCTTTACACAAACTGAATTAGCAAGGGAAATGCAAAAATATTGCTAAGGCAACAGAAGGCATATGTGGTGGTTTACATCACCTGAGTATCATTCACACGGATTAGTAGTCTGAAGTTAGCACCCTGGTCCCATAAAGGCAAAAAGGATTTACCCACCATTTTTAAGGGCACAGGGGCTTCTAGAGCGTTATTGTGGCACGGACTGTTGGACTCTGGCAATGAAAGAAGCAAATGACTGGGCCACACTGAGCCCACTGAGTTTCGTCATTCTTTTCCCTCAAAGTTTAAGGCTCCTTCCAGCTCTGTCCATAAGACTGGAGTGTAGTTTGTCACATGCAGGCAGTGATGAGCAGGGTCTCCCCCAGCTTGTAGGCAGCTTTCGGAGCAACAGAACTTGGAGGCTGCTCATTGCTGGGCAGAGGGGATCCTCCCCCCAGGGGTAGTCAACCAATCAGAACAAAGTTTTTTACCTTCTGTTCACCAGCGCGGACGACATCATCAGCACCATGCAAGCCACATGACAAAGTCACATGATACGCACGCACATGATTGGTTGAAAGGAAAGTGGAGGAGGTCACATGGAAAATACAAAAAATTAAAAAACTGATGTAAACAATGGGCAAGGGAAAAATCAACAACAGAATTACAGACTAAGTAAAACAGAAACAAAATTAAATTGGCCAGCATATATCAGAAACATTGGGGAGACAGTAAAGTTGCCTGGAAATACAAGAATATTAAACCATAGAAAGCATTGCGTTATGACTCCATGAGTGTTAGGCGCAGCTGCATCCCTCTTTATTACTACCAAGCCGAGGAAGAAACAAAAATTGTTGTGAAGCCCCTGGATCCCTGAATTTGGGCAGCTGAAGGAATCCTCAAGACCGCTGCATACAAGACTGTGGAAAGAAAAAGGCAAGGCACGTTATTCAGAAACAAGCCAGGCAGCAGAGGTGAAGTGCTCCAAATTATAATCCATGTAGTTCAGGGAGGACCGATTGTGGTCTTTCATCCTCATGTAGCCCTCTTTCTGCAGGAACAAACATCGTCCTAGGCATTAATAAGAGTAACGACCGAGAAACGCAAAAACCTACAGCGTGTAAGCATTTCCAAGGAAAGAGCTATGGATCAAAGAGCTGCCATGGCATTTGATCAGTCTAACAGTTACCACTGAAAGTGCATGAGCTCCATCCACCCCAGTACCAATTTCCCACTGTTGAATACAGCACATTAACATACTGCAGGATAACACTGAATAGGAACAAATGCATCCACTATTTACAGAAACAAATCATACATACAACTCAATGAAAGGCCAAATCTGCTTCCATTCAGTATAAAAAACGGAGCTTTGACACAGGTAAAAACCTTAAACCACTTAAATTAACAACAGCACCAAAAAAAGGGTGGAAAACCTTTATTGTGAACTGGTTTTTAAGTTTTTACCATCTTTTCTGGGTAGAAAGGCCCATTCTCTTTAAAAGACTAGAGAATGTTTCACAAAACACAAACACAGCATTTTCTCTTACAAGCAAAGACATCTCCTAGCTCCACAAATGGGAACCAACACAATTAGAGTCCCTACTTCCTAAAGAAAGGATGAAATAAGAAATATTAGAACAACTGCTTGTTGCCATCCTTTCCTCTCCCCTCTCTATCCCACTCCCAAACAACCATCAGAATGAAAAGTCATCCGCAGCAGTACAGAATCACTGCTGATTGTAATTGTAATTGTACTGCCCTCCCCTGCTCTATCCCAGCCCCAGAGCCACACGCTTCATGCTGTTAGTATTTTCTGGTAAGAGGTGATGGCCTATTATCTTCCAACCCACTGCAATAAACACAGCTTTATCTCAAAGACCATATTGACATAAACACCCTCCTTGTATTACTGCAAATCAAAAGAGAAGCGGTAGGGATTCTAGCAGTGATTAGTTGTACAAAACACAGCCATGTGCAAGGAAGCCTACATCTTGCTGAAGTGTTTTGCACCATCTTCTAGGACTGTGTTGCAAAGCATTTGCTTAGTTTGTGCATGACATGACCTATTATAAACTCCGAAACTATTAGTAAAGGGAGAGGGGACAGTTGGTAAGACGAGGTAATACTCCCTTCCTCCTGCAGACCTTTCTCCTGCCAAATATTCTACCCCCTCATTACGGTCTTCATTTACATCTGCTGTCCAACATCAGCTGCCTTTCACTCCCTAAATTTACAGAAAACAAGGTAAGGCAGGCTATCAACAAGATATCCGGTCCATGTCCCTTGTACAAAAGCAGCTTCAAATCTAAAGTCATTTAAGAACAAGGAAAACGTTCTTCTGGGAAGCAATCACTTAGATTCTCTTTCCCTCCACCCCCGCTTTTTCTTTTCCACTTCTCTGTATCTTCTAACCGTTGCTACCACATGCCTCGTAGACAACAGAAAGAGGAGGAAGAGCAGTACCATGCCAGGTTCTTAAACGCCTACATGCTCACACAATCCATTACTGCCAGAGTGCCACAAGCATAACAAGCAGCTGTCAGCAACGAAGGCAGCAGTTCCCATCTACTCACTTGGTGGCTCTGTGCTTTCAGATTCAGTAAGAGGCTGAATTGCTATGGAAACATGAAAGACAGAATGGACATGTAACGGTGAGCACAGAATGAAAAATAAATGAGAGAAGGGGGCACAGACTACAGGAAGGAAAACAGGGAGGAGGTATAACGACGAGGGAGTGAGAACAGTGAGTAATGAGTCCCTCTGCCAGCCGTGTACTCCCTGAAGAGCTGACTGGGCTGCTCCCCATTCTCCATGGGAGAACTCTGTCACCTAATGCAGCCCATCCCAGGTCATACAGAAGTAAGCCTGAGCTGCAGGCCTCATGCAGTGAGCCAGCCCTCCAACAGTCCTCATGGATGACTTCATCCACCAGTGTTCTGAACTTTTAAAGCCAATTTCACAAACAACTAGAGCATTCTTGCCCAAATACCTTAACTTAGGAACAACTTAGGTTCCCTTGAAACCTGTTGGCAGCCATTAAGTTACGGAATTTCCAGGAAGCCCGTTATGGCAGCATCTCTTCTCTAGCTGTACCCAGACCCAGCTACAAAAAAAGGCAGGAGCAAGGAATAATGAGAAGCTACCCTCCTGATATACAGTTCTTCCTTGCCTCCATGAAAACTGAGGTCAGGACATGATGAGAGGGCACAAGGAAAAGAGATCTTACAGTCCAAGCACCCTCGTTGATGGGTTAATTCATTCCCTATTTTCTGGATGTTGTTTACCTAGGGGAAGACATGCCCTTGCTTTTCAGTTCATTATCCTTACTCCATCAAAAACTTAAAACAGGAGTCAATGAAATCTGGATTATCTTTGACAGACTCTCAGGGAGCTGGATCCCACTTCTGAACTGCTCTGGTAGCAAAATAGATACAAACATTGCCAAGACGAGACCAGGTATCTATCCTGACCTTCTCTTTCTATTCCCAAAGACTAACAGAGAGATCAGAGTTTTCAAACGGGAAGCACTATATGTAACTGGTTAGCTTTAAGGGAATATCCTTGCTTCTGCTACTTGTGCATGGCCACCAGATAAATTCTTCTGTACATGGCATTCATAATCTCCTTTCCCTTCTTGTCAGCCAACACTTTTACAAAAGAAACAGGAAGCAGACTTGGAAAAAGAAAGATGACTATTCCTTTACTTTGCCCAAAGGAAAAAAAAAAAAAAAAAAAAAAAAAAAAAAAGACAGGAAGACGTACATTAGAAAAGGTACTAAAACATAAAGTATTTGTAAGAGAAGGCTCAAAACTCCTTAGCAATACTACTAAGCACTCCACTCCCAAGAAGGAGGGCAGACTATACAAGCATCAGGAGAGAAGGACACGGGATGAATACAAGTATTTCCTTTCCAAAAGCCACAGGGACAATGCAGAATAACTGAGAAAGTTATAAGGGATTTCTCTACTACAGTATGCAGTATCCTCAAAGATAAGAACTCGTGATATATTCCGAATATGCCAGCGCAATACTACAGTTGCAGAGTGGGGTAAATTAACTTTCCTCGGCTGATTCACTTGCCTCTTCTATGCTGCCGATGTGAGGGGAAAGCAGAAGCCCCTTGTACAGGTGGCTGCTGCAATCTGATCATATAGATAAAGGAGAGACAAGTAATTCCCCTTAGCAGCCCTCCTTTGGGCTTCACTGAATGCTGATCCTGCCCCTCCAGCAAGTCCTCCATCTCTTCCTCCACTAGGTCGTTGCATTTGGAAGCAATCTGTGGCTTTTCTGTCTTGAAAATCAAATCTGTGCATTAAGATTTAGTTTTCCCTCAGGATATGTATATTAAAAAAACAAAGAAAACAAAAAAATCTGGGAAGGATGTTAGGCAGAATACACCACAGCCAGTGAGGAAATGCATGCAGAGCCAAGGGGAACAAAGATAACCTCTTTCCATCATACTCACTCTCGGCTAAACCGGAGGTGGGGACAGCAGCACTTGCTAAAGGAAGAAAAATGAATGTGAGCAGGGGAACTGCAATCCGTACCTTCTTAATCAAGCATATCACAGGTTTTCCCTCTGGGGCGTTCTGATAACAGGTACGTGCCCTTACGTGTAACTGGCAACTGCTCATTGGGTTTGTGGCGTTTTCAGCCAGCGCTTGTCTTCTGTTTTGTCACCGAGTCAACGTTTAGCTGCATCTAAACTACTAGTGTTGGAGTTAATAAATCCCGACTGCTCCTGGAAACGCAGTGGAATGAACCTAAATTAGTGATTATTAGGAAATATGTCCCCTCCTCTAGTTCTTCTCTTACAGAGCCCTTTACAATATGCTATGTCCCATTTTTCAAACACTAGGGTTAATCCTGTTCTTCCTACTGCTGTGTGATAATACTGATCTTATCAGCAGTAAAACAAGAGAATCCAAGCTCCTCAGCATGCAGGTGACATTTGGGACCCCACATGATCTTCAGTGGGCAAGATCAAAATTGCTTTTTTGGAAATCCTCATTTCATCCAATGGTTCCTCCTGCCAGCACTTACAGCAGTAGACTAGGTCCCAGTTCCTTGCTCAGCAAGAAATACATAATGTCTAAGGAAGACATGAATAGTTCCTGCTAGTCAGCTTTGAACATTCTCCCAATTATTACTGGTACCTTTGCCATAAAATATATGCATTGGTAACTCTGTATCAGCTGCAAATATGGCCATGAGCACAAAAAGTGTGTTTTGGTTTTGCAATCTCAATTCTAAAAGCTATTGTCACATTAAAGACACACACACATGCACACACACACAAAAAAAGGCTCGACTTAACCATGTTCCCAAACCCACATATCAATGGTAGTAGTGTACATGAGGCTTGGCAGACAGATCTGTAGATGTGGCTGAAAAAAGGTTTTTGATAGTTTGATATTCTTTTTTTTTTTCCCCTCTCTGCTTAAACTTTTTTCTTTTCTTGTCTCACCAATTGTCACAAGGACTGAATATTTAAGACTTTATCTCCCTTAGGTATTATTGAGGGTGTCAGTTCAGAATGGCCTGCCAAACCATCCGCCTAATGGACACCATGCAATTAAGTTCATATATGGGCTAAAGTACTTCTGATGAAATTAATACGCTCAGAGCATAGCAGGAAACACAATAAGATGTGTAATAAGATAAATTCACTTACTATCCACTTTGTAACTACTGATTTTAAAATTTTATCTATACATCTGTCAACTCATGCGTTCACTTTGAGACACATCTCAGAACCCATCTACCAACCCATTCGTACTGTTAGTTACCCACTAAGTCCAATCTTTTTCATAAGCTATGGAAAAATAGCTGAAGCATGCTTCAAATTCTGCAGTCATGGTAAAATCAAAATCTTCTGGGTTTCAGCTTCAGAAACCTCAGAGCATACAACAGGAGCTTGGCAGAGCTTGTCAATCCAATCTGTGGAATAACAGCTGTTCATCCCACAGATGATATGAACAGTTTTGATAGCGCGAGTTATGCTCACTTAGATAAGGAGGTTTCTTCTGTTGCCATTATGTAACTGATTCGAAAGAAACAAAGCTATGGAGCATACTTGGCTACATCGACCCTGACTCACTAAAACATCCCTGAAATCCACTATGACTTCTCTTCGAATCATTTTGGAATGTTCCTGGTAGGGGGAAGAAATGTACACTTTAATATACATTTTTTTTACTTTTTGTTTAGTAGCAAAACTATACAATTGCTGGTAGACAGTCTAAAGCCTACTGAAAATGAAGAATATTAAGAAGATCAAAATTGTGAAAATTTTTCGAAGTTTTTTTCTGCTTGTTTCAAAATGTTGAAAAGAATCAAAAGGCTGAAATTTTTGCTTGTCTCCTTGGTCTCAAACAGACTGGTAGTATAACTGAAGCTTCCTCTCATTTGTTTTTCCCTGAGTATTTACATTTTATTCAAATTCGAAAAATTTACTCTGCTCTGTGTTTAACAAACTAACCGTTACTATCACAAACAGCATCGTAAGCTAAATATTTGAATTGCATGTCACACAATAAAGAAATAGGGGTTAACTCTTAGTTCTGTTTTCAAAAGAGTCATACTAACCAGAGAAGAATGGCTACTCCAGCGTCAGTTTTGTTAGAAAACACTGATTACTTTATTTCTAAGGAGTGCAAGAGGAAAATGTCACTAGATTACATGCTAGTGCTATGTTTGTTACAGGAACACTCCAGGAACAGAAAAGGGTGCAAAAGAAACGCAGACAGGCACTTACGTGAATGAGGGATGCCTGTGGTTTTTCCATGGATGGAACACAGACAAAAAAAAGAAAAGACAAAGATAGAAAAAAAAAATGTAAAAGAGGTGAGGAGATCCAGACCATGGTGCTGGAAATTCAAACCACCGCAACGACCGTCCCGAATGCAACCCTAGGGAGTGGGATGGGCAATAGGCAGTTACCACCACAAACTGTGCATCAATCGTGAGCGCTGGCTTGTTGCACACAGCCTAGATTTCCAAGCAACAAGGCACATGTGCTGTCCCACACTACTCAGCAGCTCTGGTAAGGCAGGAGTTGGTAGACCAAATCAAGATGAGACACAGCTCTCAAGGCCTCAAAGCATGCACATCCCTGGGCCAGCAACACTGGTAGCTGTGAGGTCGGGGAAGGTCCTGTATGGCAGTTTTGAAGGAGCTGTGAGGTAGGTGAAGCATAGGTGTGACAGTGGAAGATGAACAGACAATAGATTTAAATGTGAAAGGAACAGAGTGGAGGAACCCCAGGGGGTGGGGTGTGTTCATCAGGGCTCCTAAATATTTGTGTGAGGTATTGTAAAAAGGTAGGAGATGCTCTCCTGTCACTCTTTTTGTCACAGCTGTCCTACCCACAACCACACTTCTTTTCCTTCCCCCTCTCTCTTCTATCTGTCCAAGAGTTTCCCTCTTTGATTCTTGCCTCCCTTTTCCTGGTTGTTAACAGCAGGGACTGCTAGGCCATAGCAGAGCATCCTGTCTTTGGAGTGGAAGATTGCCCAAGTAAAGCAGACAAGAGGCTCTGGAAATGCACTTGTGTGCTGCAGTAAGGCAGTGCTCTGCAGTAAAGAGAAATCCTCTCTGCCTTCCTGCCTCCCTCCACAGTTCAAGGCCACTCCCATGATAAATCTATCACTCTGTAATTTGGAGGGAAAAGGGAAAAAAGAGTCTGTATTGTAACAATGAACAGACTTTATCTTCTCTATGACCGCATACCTCTCAACACACTGCTTGTTTGCATTATTAAAACATCGCTGAACTCTCCAGTGCACAATTCCAACTGACAGCACAGAGTTTACAATAGTAGCTCAGGGAACAGACTAATGCAGATAGCTCCTCTGCCTCCTACCTTCAAAGAAGAGTTTTAATTAATGTGGATATTCACTACAGTCAAAACCACAACAAACAAAGGACACAGCCAGGTCTGCAAGAGAAGAAGGTGTCATCCATGCACGGCAGATTATCCCTGGAAAGATGCAAGGAAAGAGCAGCAAAGAAGCAGAAGCAAGTCTTGGCATTACTTACGAACTGGCTGTGTCTTGAAGTCGGACGGCAGGCTAATCTCACCCACACCCTTGCCATTGACTGCGGAGAGTCTCACCGAGTAGGTTGTCTCAGGTTTCAGGCCAGTGATGGTGATCATGCCCTCCACACTGGCTGTTGCAGAAACAAGGGAAGAAAAGCAGAGGGAAAGGTTCAGGCTTGAGTTAGCAGAAAACGCAGTATTTCTATCGCATTCTATTCCACCCCCTTCATCCCATGCAACAGAGCTCTCTTCTGGGCCCCATCTGAGAGAAACCATGAATATAACAAGAAAGTGACGTCAGAACTACCACATCTCTGTGAAATACATGTGAGGACAGTGGTGCCATTGCCACAGAGAGGAGGGCTGCAGAGTTCGGGGCAGGCACCTCAAGGCGTTAGCCTCTGGCCTGTACCAGGGAGCTCCTCAGTCGCTGTCTCAGGTGGTTCTGGTTGTAGCGTACCTAGCATCACCAAAGCTGCCCATCTCTTGGGCTGGATGATCCACGCCTGAGCTCCTTCAGAGAGGACAGCAAGCGGCTTTCAGGGGCCACTGGCAAGCTTAAAGGCATTATGCACTCAGGTGGGCTCAGGACTCCTACAGCAGACCAGAGCCTCACTCTCTGTTTGCACAGGAATGCATGGCTACTCGCTAAAAATGCATGGTGAATGCAAGCATGATGAATCCATCTATGTTCAGCTACGTACAGGGGAGCCCTCATTTTCAACTGATGATATAAGGTGTCATTGCAAAGCAAATGCTAATAAACTTGTTTAAACTTATGTTCTGAGCATGCACACCACACATGCAAACAAACAAACAAACAACAACAAAAAAACCGAACTGCAACTCCAGGCTGGAGGTGTAGGTGAGCTAGCAGACAGCTGCTCTGCTCAGAGTGGCTTCAGAGTACTGTTAGCACACTGATAGCAATGGGATCCTGCAAGATCCTCCAAGAGGTGCTGCAATTAGAGCTATGAAACTCCCCTCTGCCGCTTCCTCTTACAGAAGAAGAGGGGGTAACGTCTTTCTCTGGTATCCTACCTTCTTTTGCATCATACAGCCTGGAACGCCATTCTCCCTCGCCCAGAGCCCTCCACTCTGCTTTGTACTTGAGGATGGGCACCCCACCAGTAGCTTCAGGCTCATCAAACTCCACCTGGGCGGTACTGGAATAGGGCTCCACTCTGTCAATGGAAGGAGAGGACGGAGTATCTGGGGGAGGAAGGGAAAGGACCAGTGATGTACAAGACAAACAGCAACAAGGAACCGCAGCTTGAGTGGCTGAAAGAAATTAGAAAATCGGGAAGCCCTCAAACATCCTTGTCCTGTTCTCTTACAGAAAGAGGAAGAGAGCATAGACCAGAGGCATCTTTGGAAGGCTTGTAGGAATGCTGGTTATGCAGTAGAGAGACCTTCATCTTCTCTCTCTTTTAAGAGGCTAGAGATTATCTTCTTCAATATCACACATTTTCTTTAATGGAACAGGGCAACCTCAGCAGGGCAGCAAAATCACCTGGGATGCTGTTCTATCCCTGCAAGCCCCTTCCATGGGGCATTTCAGCTCAAAGATCACCATTCCTCAACCTGCTTCTCCGGCAGCACTGCCTATTTAGGGCATCAGGGGCCCTCTTAGTCTGTCAGTCAGTCAGTCAGTCAGAGGACTTGTTTCATTGGTACATACTTCCAAGGTATCTAGTCTGGCCCTACCCTGCTTATATAAGATGTTTTGCGAAGTTGGACAATTACATGTACATACACATATGCAATGGCTATCTAGAACCGAAAGACACGTCTCTGTCCAAGCGCTTGGGCGTACTGGCTGCAGCAGATCCTCCAGAGACAAGGGCACAGAGACAGCAAGGATCAGGTTATATACAATCTAGCCCAACTAAAAATCTGTCAATCATTTCCTTGAAAGTGAAAGCTGGTTGTCTTGCGTCTTATCAACCAACACAAATGAGACAGAAATTTCTGTCTGTCACCTCAGCTCTAGGGTTGCCTGTGCATTTCCTCATTACCTCTCTGGGATACTCACCTGCCTGCACAAGGATGAACTCTGAGGACTCCTGGCCAATGCGATTCACAGCAGTGCAGTTATAGTTTCCAAAGTCATTTTCAGAGTCTGGGGTCACCTAGGGGAGGAATGAAGGCGCATGCTTGGATTAGAAAACCATTTTCATTTTCCGAATGTCCTTGGCCTTTTGCGGGGGTGAGAAGAAGCAACAACACAGTAAACACGCCAACACCCTGAAGGCTGTCCATGATGTGGAGAACCACAGTGGGCAGAAAGGCAAAGGCAAGAGGTAGGTGGTTTCTTCTCTTGTCTGGTTCTCTTAGCATTCATATGCCAGAAAAAACATGCAACTTTCCACCTGCTAACAGGGAGCCCTGACGGAAGACTGAACTCCTTCAGTACCCAGTATGTATGTCACCTAGCAGCACTAAATCCTCCGGACTGCTTATCATTTCCCTTGCTTTTACTTACCTCCAGGTAGCTTGCTGATGCAGTGTTGTAGATCTTGATGTTGCTGTAGTTTGAGCTAGGAAGTAGCTGACCATCCCGGAACCAGGAGATGACAGCACTAGGATAAGCAAATACCTCACACGTGATGTTCACTTGATTCCCTTCCCAAGTATAGACGGCCACTGGGCCCTGAAGCTTGGGGGCATCTGAAACAAAGACACATTTGTGAAAGCAATGTGAGGCACAAAACCACCGAGAGCAGGCCAGTCGGGCTGGCTTTAAGGAATCCTTGTCTAGGGCACCATTTCACGTGGGGAAGAGGACTTAAGGCAGGAGCAAGGGAGAGTGCTCTCACACACCAGAGGGTGGTATTCTGCTGAGGGACCTGAAGTGCAAGGAGAAAGCCTATTCAGCCCCAAAGCTTGCTCCTACCATAATGTGGCAGGATTAGCAGACAGCATGCTATGCACCTTGAGGAAGTGCCACTGACAGGCTAAAAGATAAGACTGGGGCATCTACACAACCTTCCTCAGCCAGCCTACAATGCAGGAGCACTGAGGCATCTCAGGACCATATTCTTCGTAGAGTACAGATGAAATCCCCGTTGGAGATGACCAGTGCAACCATTTGCATGTATGCACATAGCAACCTCCATCTCCAACAAGCTTACTCCAGGCTGAGTTGCTTTGCATGCCCCCTACCCAAACAATATACAGCTTCAAGCAGCCTAACGTGATAGACTGCAGACAAGCAGACCTACTGCCTTCTGTGTCACTCTTACATTTCTGTAGCTGTAGGTATTTCAGTCTAATTAGAGGATAAGGAAATAAAAAGACAGGAACCCCTCCCCTCCTTTCTTACACTGCACTTCGAGGTACATGGCTTGGGAGTCCTGCCCGATGGTGTTGCTGGCTGTACATACATATTCTCCGGCATCTGTGTACTGAATTTCCTTAAGCGTCAGGGACGACACCCGGGCATGGCTACGTATTACGATGCGCCCGTCCAGGGTCTGGCAGGAAAGGAAGAGAAAGTCAGAGGCTGAGCTCTGAGTCTGTAGTGCAGACTAAAGGGAGTAAGGGCACGTGAATGAATGCAAGTCTGTCTTCCACCAACCCTTCAGCTGTACTTCAGAAGTGACCACCTCAAAGCAGGCACCAAATCATGGGCATGGAGTGGCATTTGTACTAGCAACAAGAAGATCCCTTGTTGCACGGGGCTGAAGGTGGTTGATTCCAAGGCACCCACACCATGGGGGAAAATGAAATAACCTGTGCTGGGCCACATCTGACCAGACCAAGGTGTCAGATGTTACGTTTCTGTGGATAGGCATATAATGCCACGCGTCTTCTCTGAGTAACAACTGTAGAGCTCACACTGTGGTTAAAACATTCCTGCAAGCATGCCCCCACTGCCCTAACTGATACCACGCTTTCAACAAGAAAATTCAGGCCTTACTCTTCCCTTACCAAAGCTTATTTTACTTCAGTATCCACTATTCACAAATAAGAGAAGATCCACATCTCTCAGTTGAATAGGTCAGCAGGCAAAATGAAACCTCAAGACTTTTTTTCCCAACCATAACACTGAACTGAGCAAGGCACAATGAACAAGGGGAGAAAACTAAGCAATGTTTCTAAAGGTGACCCTGCTTCAAATCGACAAAATTCTAGAGTGAGTCACATAGGTTATATGCCAGTTGAGAAACTGCTCCTATATGCAGGCAAATTCAGGGATGTTGATGACAAAGAGGCATGGAGAATAAAACTAGGTCATCGGAAATCCAAAGCAACTGCAGTCACCAAGGGATCCCATGCCACATCCCTGTCTTTTCCTTTTCTGAAATAGGATTCCTCCATGGCAGGCAGGTCTAATGCAATCCCAGATCGATGCCACAAGCCAGTGGCTCCAACGTTTCTTCTTGTGGCTGGCACTTTGCATTATAGGGAATCATTTTTTATTTCATAAATACATAGTGTTGCATGTACCACTCACTAGAACCAACAAAGGATCTCTTAACATGGTATTAGTCCACTGCGGTATTTCACGCAGCTGAATTGTGCTTTAGTACTCCTTTGCTATGCTGTGATAATTTTGCTTGGCCTGCAGTTTGCTCCCCAAACCCAACTCCTTTCTGAAACCCTTGCAGTGGGATACAAAAATATCAAGCCTCTAGAACTTTAAAGGCCTCTCTAGCCTCTTCTAGCTCATAAGAGGGAGATTCTAAGTATTTGTTCCTATGACCCTTCCAGTAGACAACAGCATAGATGTCAAAATATTAATGCATGGTTACTCCAGCAAAAGTAGCTTTACATTTGTTGTTACCCGTCTTTAACCATGCTTCCCCAAGACCCAATAAACCAAACAAAGCTGGGCAGTGACAATATAACAGTGATTTTCTAAGTAATGCAACCGATACTAAAGATGAAGCTACACTTGCCAATGCAAAGTGTACAAGGAAATAGAAATAAACATTCGGTAAAATATTTCAAAGAGAGAAGAAATATTCACAAAAAAAAGGCATGCAATCTGTTTTCTTCTTGTACTTTTCGGACTATCCACCAAATACTAACAATTTCTGGCTATTAAAGATACAGATTAGGCAGAAATTTGTTAGTCAGATATGCAGAAGCCAGGAATCCTTTTATACAGCTTCCTTGGTTTATATGGTTTTGAGTAACTGTGAACGTTTCACAGCAACTGTGAGAAAATTTAAAAGAAGGCAGTAAGTTATCAACTGCCTCCCTAAAGAACAGCAAATGATGACTCTCCATATCTCCGATTACAACAAGTTACCCTGAGATACACGCAGGTTTTTTTCCCCAAATGTTGACAATGGCATGTCACATGTAATCGGCGTGTGAACAGATGGCCTAAGATTTCAATACTTCAGTGCCAAAGAGAAAGGACACAGAGGCTGGAAGCACGTTTACTGCATTTAACTTCAGAATTTTTCGGTCCTTTCCCAGAAATGGGCCCGCAACTTAGCTTTATAATATCACATATACTCCTTGCCTACTTGCACATAGCTAGTGTTGTAACAGAACAGCACCTGGAAACACTGACCAGAGCTGCATATTCCAATAGACAGGGATGAGTCATATCTCTAAGCCTTGTGCTTTCACTTCACTAACCAGGGCTGGCCTACAGTCCTTACCTATGAGAGGCTGTGCTAACTCCTAGTTATTAAAAATGCCTCACTAATTCCTGCTGGAACTGAGGCATAGGTTGCATTGTGACAGAGTGTTTAGCATCCGTTATTGATAAGTGTTTGCTTTCTTAGTCTCTGCTTACAAGGGATGACTTTCAGTCATTCTAC
Source organism: Eudromia elegans (assembly GCA_003342815.1). NCBI lineage: Eukaryota > Metazoa > Chordata > Aves > Tinamiformes > Tinamidae > Eudromia > Eudromia elegans. The sequence goes on from PTEX01000283.1 coordinate 123,830, forward strand.
AGCAGGACTAGAATGGAGAACGGAGCCATGATGGGCTGTGCGGAATTAGAGCCGACTGATTTAGAGGAAGCAGCAGCCAACAGTAATTTCACCTCCAAAGCGAGAAAAGCAAGATTTAACATCCATTGTCGGCTGGTACAACTCAGATTTCCTTACTTTAACCTATCTGATTGAGCAGTAGTAAGAACGAAACGGATTTAAGGTCAAGTATTCACTCAGCTTCCTGGGATCTGAACTCCCTGCTGCTCAAACGTGCTGCTTACAGCCCCCATGCTAGCCATTTTAAAGGCATGTCTACACAAGCAGCAAAAATAAGGCACAAAAAAATTCTCAGAGAATCCCATATACTTAATGGGCAGTAAACCTAACACTATTAGTGCTCACCTTAATAAAAGGCTTGAGACAGAGACTCTGTGTGTGTGTGTCAGGGTGAGGAAAGGGAGGAGGAGACAAATCTAACAGGGATTAACATGAGGCCTTCAGAGATACAACTATGCAAATTCCAACACAAGCTGGTCTGAATATCTGATGTCTCCACTTACCACAATTAGTAAGTTTCAACAGACTATTTCAAAATAGCACTGGGAACTGTCTTATCAAGACCCTATGAAAAAAAACAGGGTGCTTAAAACAGAGGTTTGCTGTCTCTGGGCCACGTCACTCACTGTGTTTTAAGCCAGCTTTCAAAATAAAATGAAAGAAAAAGGTTATTCCTAATGTTCATCCTACAAGTGCAGATCGGAGTCATCCAGCTCTGAGAGCTAACGCGGTTCTACTCCTGACTCATACAATTTGCCTGAGAACACAATTTCTGGCCCATTTAGAAGCAAGAATAGATTAGATCAGGTAAATGTAAAAGTAAAGCATTATTATTCTTATTATTATTTATATACATCACTGAACATGAAATAAAACAACAACAAATCACATTTTCACCAAAAGGAGTTGCCATCCCTACATCCAATCATTGACCCTTGCAAATCACTAACCCAATGCAAAAAGACCAAAACCAGTAATTTAGCAGTTGCTAGTATTTTCTGCAGAAATGTAGCTTGGAAGGATGTGACTGCATTGCTTAGAAACGGAAATGTGATGCCGTTGTTCTTTAAAAGAAGATCAAACCTAAGACGTGCCATGAGCAAACAGATGAGTTGGCTGGAGTGGAAGAAGCTATGCTTAGAAAAAAAAAAAATCACCATTCCAGAATACATGCTGTGGTTAAGTTTGAAATTCCAGATCAGAGGCATGGTACACACTCGTAATGGGGAAGAAAATCATACTTGTCAGGTTTCACACCTGCTGTAATTCCCCCCACTCCTTTTCTTCCTCCTCTTTTAAGTAACAAGCAGAACTACTAATTACTGATGTTTACTCACTCCCAACACAGCTAGTTTGCTCATTTAAAGATGCATTGCTACATGCTAAGCAAATTCTAACTCTATTAGCTGATTCTTTTATGTACTGATTTTTAATTTGTATTATTTAATTCACATTATTCAGGCTAGTTTAGTTGGCATGGTTACTGGACTAGAGATATGTTAATCTGTAATGCTTATAAAACAAACACAGAACTAAGAAGGTTGGCTAAAGGTCTGTTAATCTTATACCTCTTGTTTCTCGGGTCGGGTCCATGAAGCCTGGAGAGAACAGATATAGAACACAAAAACAACAAGAGAGAAAAAAAAAAAAAAAAAAAAAGCAGTAGAAGTTTATCAGAGGTTGCTCTTAGGTATCATGCTGTATGCATCACACTGCTTTCTGTGCACATGCAGGATTTGAGCTGTAAATCCTATGTGTGTGGGGGGTGATCATAAATTTATTTCCATTTCTCAGTATAATCTCAATTTAGATTTGTATTCAGAATTTAATATGCTAATGAAACTTAAAATGATCAAGCAAAGGCTAATTATATTGAAAGACTACGTTTCTCCTCTACCGAATGATCCTGTCTTCCCTTTGCCTCATCTCTCCATTTCTGGACACGTGCCACCCGAACACTGGGGAAGTGGTTCTGGTGACCTAGGTCACTTGATTACAAAGATATTTATAGAACCTTTTTCCTAACACTGATTTGTTAGCCACCCAGACACACTGGTCACCATTAATGCTAACAGGTTGATCATGCATTTGTACAGGTTTCTACATGCATGGTCTGTCAGTAGTAGGAGTTTTCAAGACGCAGAGCAACGAAACATTATGATTTCCTGTACAGGAAACATAGTAACTGGAACCTAGTAACTCTAGAGCAGAGTGTCCAGCTCATTACTCTTCGGAATGTTTATGCCCAGTCCTTAGTGGGCTTGGAATAAAACAAACAATAGGCATCAGTGAAACATGCATGGATCTTATGAATAAACATACATTCCCCATTCAGAGAGAATCAGCAACTGCGTGGACCATATTTATCCCATCTCAGAGAAAACAAACACACAAACAAAACCAAACACACCGCAAAGAAATTTGCTTTGTTCCACCCCCCCTCCCTCCTCTACAAATTATCTTTCAAATGCTTTTCTTCTGGTGTCTATTTCAATTGAGATTCATTCTGACTCAGGAGTCAAAAATCACCTGCTAATATCACAGCCCTTATTGCATTATTGAATGTGAGACCCAGAGACACAAGCATTACTGACAGTTGGATGTAACACCATACACAAGAGTGACATTACAAAAATGGAGATGAACGTTTAGGAAATGAGGATAGGCAACACTGTAGCATTTCTGCAGTGAAATAAATTGCTTCCAGTGAAATAAACGCAACCAGTGAAAACAATGACACCTATACAGTACAGACATCCTCACTTTAGGATGCCTTTGGCAAAAGTAGGTTCATTACTTGGAACCAAAGATAGAGCATTCTGAAGGAAAAAAAGCTCTTGGGCACCTGTAGAGACTGGGCCTCTGCCCAGCACGTAGAACATCTGATCATTTCCATACACCTTTTTCCTGTTGAGTCCAAGTTTGAAAACTAAACAAGCCATAGAAGTAATTTAGCACAATCCCTTTTTCATTTACCACAGTCATTCTTTTCATCCACATGACAGCTAGCCAGACTCAGTACTTGCTCTGAAGCCTGAGTTCAGTCTGACAACACAGCTCGCCCGGCCTGTGGGTACTCCTGCCTGGCACCCAGCCCACGAGGATCAGAGAGTTGTGTCTAGAGGAAGGTGACTGCCTGAGGCACACAATGCGAGTCCACCTACACGAGGCGCCCCTGCACACTAGGCTGCATGACTACAACACACATCACACTCCAGGTTCTAGCTCTGGAAATACAACCTGTAGCTTCCCTAGATCCTACCCAGGAGGTACGTCAAAAGGTTAGGAAGCCCGTGAAACTGTTTCCTCAAGTGTGTACAGTTAGAGATTGCCTCATCCAAAAAAATCTGACGACAGAGAGAGAGAGAGGCATGTCTGTACTGACAGAATAAAATGGCTATATATCTACATACAATAGATCAATACTATGATCAAACCTATAATCACTGAATCAGAGTGGGTATTCTGCAAGAGAGACAGAAGAAAGCTTTTAAACAGAGATGAAATACACTGAAGGTGGCAAGAGATATGGTATACTCTCTCAATTGACATGACATCCAGCATGCTGAAGTGAAAGCAGTTTCCTCCCTCCCACAGTGGTAGGGCAGCGAATACTTGAGAAAAAAAGATTAGGCCAAGCCATTTCAAATCATTACATTGATGATTTTCTGTAGCTTTTGCTTCTTGCTATGTTCTTCCGCAAGTCATATATAGTAATCTCAGCTTTATATAGCCAAAAGTTTCACCTAAATTAGATGCTTCAACAATCTTAACTGAAGTAAACTGCATATAACCAACTATATATCCACATATTCAACATATGCCCATTTGGATGTGCATACAAAAGAATGTTTACCAAAGCTATTTTGACCTGAGGTGTTTCTGAAGCTTTGTACTATTCGCCTGAACTTAAGCGCGCAAGATAGAGAATGGGAACAAGTATTTTTTCTTAAAATTTTGTTAAAACAAAAAAAAAAATAAAAACCAAACCCCACAGAAACAGAAATAAAAAGCATACTCTTGCCTATGAAGTGCATGTTATACAATAATGCATACTTGGTCTGAGGATGAAGCCAGTACATGAGACATATTCCGGTACACCAAACCTTTGACTTTCTCCCCTATACACACAAGAGAGTTTAAAATACTTCCTTAATACTGACGACCAACTCAACAGAATTAAAAAGGATACATGAAATACATCCCAAAAATGGTTAGCAGTTTTGCAACTGAGACTTAGTTCAATTTGGTCAGGCAGACAGGACCTTTTGGGAACAGTCCCTCCTGCAGACTTCTGTTCATTTTAGTCTTATTTCAATTCTTATTTTCTTTTCCCCGTGGAAGCTCTTTTCCCTATCTGTCTGTAATCAAAACCGCAGTGCTGCTAACTTCATCCCCTCAAATTGCCTTCCTGTGCTGAAATGAGACCATGAAAAACCTTAGCCCGTCAAGATGGTTCTTCTATCAAGCCATAGTAAGAGTTCAAGCCAACAGCTTTCAAAAGCAATGGGAATCTCTCCTTCAACTTTGCAGGGATTTACATTAATGCCTGAATGCAAAAGCAGCTAATATTTTGCTGCAGAGAAAAAGCTGAGGCAAGAATATGTTGGCACTCCAAGTTAAAAGTTACATGGTAGCAGGGCACTAAAGAGCTGAGATCACAGAGGTAATTGAGAAAGCTCATTTAAGGAGCTATAGTGCAAAGCAGAAGGCTACATAGGTGGCCCTATGGCAGTGGCTATCACCATTTCTCTTCCACAGGCTACCACTCCCACCTTCATACTGAGTATTCCAAGGGGAATGTCCAAGACTGAAGCATCTGAGCTATGAAGCATCCTCTCATTAGCAGGCTATTGATAACCAGAAACTAGTTTCCCATCAGTCTCTTGTCTAGGTTTATCTTAGCTGAACTATTCCTTCTAGCCACCCTATTACGCAATATCTACAGTAACAGAAAGCACCTTGAGCCTTGTCTAGTAAAGGAGGATCATGGCCAGTAAAAAGCAGCATGATTTCTCTTTTTTAATTAAAAAAACTGCTAAATATTTTTGCCTTTTAAGAACAAAATGGTATTGATATGTGATCAATGATACAGGTGAACACAAAGGCAGCCAGGCTTTTGTGCTTTAAACACATGCAGTGCTGGTGCACAATACAGAAGGGCAAGTAGGAATTAACAGGCTCATTTTGTTCCACATCTTCGTCAGGTAGCACCTTCTTTGCCCCCACTTGCCCCACCATCTGCCCAGATCATTCCACCATTATGACAGCATGGAGAACACAAGAATCAGGGTACTCACTGTCACCTCCCAACTTGGAAATAAGAGAGAGAAACCTTTTAAGTCTCCAGCATCTGGATAACCTTTTAGAAATTCCTCTGAAAAGGATCCAGGGCCTGGTTCTTTGCAAATGAATTTCCAAGCAAGTTAAAAAGCAGATCCTCACTTGCTAGGAAGTGTGGTTGCTCTTGGCACAAAAGGATATCATAGGTGTTATGGTGCCTCACTTCAGCTGGTGAGCTGGCCCTTTACTGGATGGGCAGTGTGGGACAATAAGTATTCTCACTAAAGAGGGAACAACCACGATTTCTACGTGTTATCTGCCTGTTGCCATCATATATTCTGGCTCAGCAGAAACAGGCAGGTACAAGATGCACCAAACCCAACCACCAAGGTTTTGGTTTTGAGAATGGTTATACCTTTTCTTCATTGCTGATGTTCCGGGTGGAAGTTCTCCAAGTGATGGAAGGGATTGGGTCCCCAGATGCCTCACAGGTCAGTGTAATCTGATCCTCCAGCTCCATGGCTGTTTTGTTCTCCACATATGTGATTTTGGGTTTTGCTTAAAAGGAAACAAAATTTCATTCAGCTGCTGTCCAGGATGATGCTCGTCTGCAAACAACAATGCCTGGAAGAGCAACACACTGAAAAAAGGCTTTTGTGCTGCCCAACTTTTATTGCTTTAGGCAGAAGGGGGCAGAGCGAAGTGTGACCAAGGACAAGGAAGAAGGTACTGCACTGCAGAGCTAAAGTCCTTCTCCAGTCATGCTTACAGAAGACTACACGGGGTCACCATATGCTACAGTGCCCATTCTGTACAACAATACTGAAATGATCAGAGCTCAGCTCCGGTGGCCATCAATCGAGTCTTCTACCTCACCATCTATACTTCTTATCCCATTTAGCTAATTCTATGAGCAGGCTGGTTGAGTGACTACAGAGGCACAACTAGGGTGCAGCGGAAACGATATTTTGTAGTACTCCAAGATTCGTGCAAGATAGGAAATGTGCAGATTAACTCCAGCAATTTTGAGGTCCTTCACACAGTGGTAGGATGGAATTCATCTCACTGCCCAATTGCAGCAAGCCCCATGGAGGTGCTGAATCTCTTTTTACAGCAACTTCATTTGGGTTTGTTTCCAGTCCTCATGGCTTGGAAGAGACTTCAAGTGGAATGGGAGTCTCACACTACCCCTTTTTCCAGGACTAAGTTTCTTTTACGAGACAGGAAGAACAATAGAGCTGACATCTATTTCACAGGTGTGCTCAGAAACTGTTTGGCCATGCACGATGGCACAATGATGCACAGCACCATGCAGGAAAAGGACAGCCCTGGGTAAGTCACCTCGGGCATTACCTGAGACAAGCAGTCTATTTTCAGCTTGCCTCAGGTAACTACCAATGCCCAGCTCACTTGGAAGCAGGGAGACAGTAAGAGCATGTTTACCAAAGACTTTGAGGTGAATGGTGGCATCCTGCTCGCCAGCCTTGTTCTCAGCAATGCAAATGTACTCTGCTTCGTCACTCTTATCCACCTTCTTGATAATGAGCTCAGAGCCATCGTAGTTGAAGCTGTATTTCTCTTCGTCATCTTCCTGCTCTAGTGGCTCTCCATCCCTGCGGGTCACAAAAGCACACAAGGCGGTTTTAGTAGGGGAGAGGCACACTCAGCCTATTTATTTCAGATGTCATGTTAATACTAGAACGGTTGAACTACCCTAAAGTGCCTACATTTGGAAAGCATCTCCACCTTTGCCCTTTCGTGGGGCTCCAAGGCTTGCATTTTAGTCTATTCTTCATTTTTCCTGCTCTAGGGTTCTGAGCTGTAGAAAGCTTTCACTTTCGGGTACGTGCCATATTCTGTAGGCAAGAGCTATAAACACCACAAAAGGTGGCCTCTGCCCTTTCCTCTTAATGCGGTACAGCAAGTTTGCTCTAAGCTTTTTTCATGTTACAGACACTCCTTTACGACAGGTTACATGAGCTGGAGAGTCCAGATACCAGAGGTCTGTTACATTGATTGTCCAGTGGAGCCCATGAAATAGAGGGAAAGCCTTTGGATCAGAATCTCCTGACATGACACAGGCAAGTTACAGCATCCACTCCTACCTCTTTTTTCCCCACCCGTGCAACAGATGACAATAAATTGACCCTTGGGACAGGTCTGGTCATTGTGAAGTTTCATCTCTATTTGCAGCTTGGTGAAGGATGCAATGGGACAGTGAAGAACCGCTTTTGTTACTATTTTTGTTCTTATTTTTTTCTAGGAGGCTAACACTGAAAGTATTGCAATTTCCCTCTTGTGAGACCACTCTTTCTCTTGAGAGAGAAATAAATTAATGGTATTCCAGTTAAAGAATTGCTGTCCCTTCTGCATGTTTTTTTCAGGTGAAAACATCCATGCTCACATACAATCAGGACTCTGCACACAGCATCTTACTTTGTCCACGTCATGGTTGGCTCAGGAAAGCCATCAGCATCACATGCTAAGGTGACAGACTGGCTGAGGTTGGCAGTGGCATTCATAGTGCTCTGTCTGGCGCGCACAGAAGGAGGCACTAGAAGAGAAGGAATGTACATTTATAACAGAAAAGAGGACACAAGATGGGCGCAAGGAGGAAGGCTCAGGGTAATCTCAACAGTACTCATAGATGTCACTAGAGACTCAAGCTCCGACATCAACATCTGCAGGTTTGATGCATGAGCTCTCCAAAGCAATAGATGGAGAGAGCAAAGGTTGAGACAGGACATGGGAAAGATCCACTAAAACTTGGTATCGTACACAAAACTGCTTAGGAGTTCAGCAACGTCAGTATCTTCCTCTGATTCAAAAGGCACTTAAGCTTCCTCTTGACATTGTAATTCCCTGTAGACATCTTGTAAATGTTCAAGTAGTTTCTTTTTTCCTTTCTTTCTATTTGACACAGTAAAGAAAGATTAATAAACTGATGGTAATTCGTAAGCAGGAATCTGCTGTAGCATTTCCACTAGCAGCCTAGCGCATAGGTGGGTACAGATCCTTCCCCCCGCCTCACCTTACTCTGAGCTGCTCACCATTTACGATGACTTGAATATCTTTGAAGTTGATCTCTCCACGAGCCAAGATCCGACCCTCACAACGGTATGTTCCTTCATCTGTTTTCTTGATTCCACGAATCTGCAGGTAGTTGTTGGACAGGACTATAAATCGGACTAAAAGAGACAAAAGGAAGGTTCACCCAAGGATCCTCAGGAAAGGCCGCTGCAGGTAACACGTACTTCTCTCCTTGCCCTTTCTGGGCTGGAGATAAGGCCTGACGTAATGCAACTTCCCTTTCTGCCATGCTAATGGAGATGCTGTTGTTAACGGAGATGACATTGCCAAGAAAAAAACTGGACGAGGGTAGCAGACATAAAGCACTTTGGTATTTCATACTGTGTGCGCACACACACAGATCAATGTGCACAGGCACACATAAACACATTTAATCAGTACCAGACAGCATCTGGCGACCAATTTGAAATCTGTCCCTCCTGCCCAAGACAGGGCAGAGTCCAAGTCCACTACAATTCTCTTGTGCCTGCAACAAGATGTGGAAAATACTGCTGAGTGCTCAGCTGGTGCAGTCAAAGCTCTGGAGTCCCCTCTGCCCATAAAAAGCCAATATGTGTGGGCAGGCTGTAGCACCTTGAAAGAAAGGGAAAGCTTCTCACCATGAGCTTTTTAACCCCTTTCCCTTAGGGAGAGCGACAAGTGTCACAACATCAGGCTTTCCAGCCTATAAGCAACTTTTTTCTGAGAAGATTTCTGGCACTCCCTAGCCTATTCCAGTCAAAGTCTGACTGCCATCTATGTGAGAATCATCACACCATTGCCAAATCACTGCAAGTCACATGTACGGACACGTTGCCCCTCCTCCCTTGCGACTGCCACAATTCCACTCTCCCGAAACCCTTGCATCAGTCTAATTTGTAGCTCTGATGGCAGACAGACATTCAACCCTTGAAGTGCCAAGACCTCTTGTGCCTTACCATCTTTCTTTAGGATAACATCCCTGCCCTTGTGCTTCCAGATGATGGTGGGAGGCAGCGAACTGACCACATCACACACAATCACGGCATCATCTCCTTCCTTGAATTCCTGAGGGGTAGGGGCATTCTTGAACATTAGTTTTTCTGAAAGAATGGAACATGATGATCACTGCATCTTCCTCAGTACACCTCAAACTGGTGCCCCGATTCAAGCCCGAGTAAAGCACAGAAATCCCAGAGAATATGTCCCAAATACCAATCTAGGGGTCCCAGAATGGAGAAGAGGGGTGCTCCTGACTCAGTAACACTGTGCTGTGATGCAGGAACCCCATTCTCCAGCTCCACCTCAAAGAAGCATCAATGGGCCAAACCAACACTATCAAGCACAAAGATTTGCACACACCAGGAAGAGTAAATGGAAGGTGGAGCTGCTCAGCTTCCTGAAAGGAAGCAGAGGAGCAGCTACCACAGCTATGCCTGAAGAACAGGCTAATGGATAATTACAAGTCTCTTAAACGTCTCTTTACTGAATACTGGTCTTATCTCACAGGTTACTTGTGAGCCACACCGTATATTCTGCTCACTTCCCCCCAAATTATAATGATGCAATGAAATCTTCTGCCCTTTGCCCTCTTGCCTTTGTGAGGAATTTAAGCAGCAGACAAGCTGGTAATGTCCTGTCAGGCAGAGCTCCCAGTTTCTACTTTTCCCTCAAAGACTAGAAAGAAGAGTGCCTCCTCTCAACATCCCCCGTCTTGTCACTCTCTTTGCTCCTTTTAGCAAACAGCGTTTCCTAGAAAAATAAGGTGGTTGCCTCATACACGTTTGGGGCAGACCAAAAAGTCTCAGAGTTGCTCTCTTACGGAAAATTTTCACATTGACCGTGGCCTCAGAGTCTCCCTCCTCCATGCTGCTGACGACACACTTGTATATGCCAGCATCATCGATGTTGGCATTGTAGATGGTGAGGGTGGAAGAGAAGTCATCATTCCGCACTACTGAGATGCGCTGTTGGTTGGGTGTCAGCTTCTCGCCATTAGGGGAAAACCAGGAAATGTCTTTGTATTTGGCTTCTCCTGCCACTAGGGACAATAGAAGAAAACAAAGTTCATTGACCCAAGATCCCAATACGTCTGAACACAGAGAATCAATCACAACTGGTATCACTATACAGAAGGTAGGCCAGGGGAAGGGCCTCCAGTACCTGAGAAGCAAACAACGAAAATAAATCTCTCTCACTGTAACGTTATGGTCAGCTGCTTCCCTGCAAAAAAAATCATTAGGCTGGTTTTACAATCTGAGAGAGGGACAGTCCCCATTTCAGCCAAGCATGGCCTTCTGTGCACCCTGGAATCTTACAGCCCAGCTCCTCCACTGTACAGAACAGCTTGAGAAGTGCTCTAGGACACTATCACATCTGTGGCCCCATCTTCCTGTTAGAAACCAAATGAGATGCTTTCAGGAGCACCCTGAAGAGTGCATGGTGATGCTGATCTTGAAGATGACTTAAAATTGTAGGATGCACATTGGGCACATGGGATGAATCTGCACTGCACAGTGCAGGAAAACAGACTAGGTAGAGTGAAGAATAAACTTTGTCATGAGAAACGCAGTCTTACAGAAGCACCCCGTAGCCCCGCAGAGGGGAGTTTGAGTTACCATCCCCAATTAGCAGTATGTGCTGCCTTTACAATTTAATCTAATAAAAAGAAAGGGAAAGAAAAGCAACTGAAAAGAAACCACAGGACAGAGAAACAATTGATAAAACTGTCTTCTATGTCCTGGCTCACACGACCTTTTCTTTGCAATCAAGCAAGAAATCCTGCAGCTACATCCAGCACTAGAGCTTTTACTGCAGACTTAAAAATTTGATGGGTCTTCCCAGCAAATCCAGATTCCTGATGCCAAAAACAATTTCTCACCTTGACATAAGAAGAACTTGGATTCTCCAACACTGATCTCTCCCTGACTTGGGACAATATCCACTTGTAGAGAGGCTAGAAAAGAAATACATACAGAAAAAAGGGTTAGACAACAGGAGCTATCACCATCACAAAACAAAAACAAACAACAAAAAGGCTTCATCAACCTTTCAGGCCATATGCTACTTATCCCACAGAACAGTGTAGAGTGTTCTTACCTTTACACTCATTACTCTTGATCACATTTAAGTGTTCATCGTCACAGATCCTTGAGGACCCAAAAGAACTTGCTAATATTTCCTTAAGGTCACCCTCAACCTATTATAAGACTATGCGGAATGACAAAGAAAGGGCTGAATTACTTTGAAATCTCTACCACACTGCAACATAAAATAGGGAGGGCATGCACACCAGAATATTATGCAGCTGCTAAGAACACCTTTGACTGTACCTACAACCAACTCCAAAGCATATTCTAGCAGTCCTGCATCCAAGCTGGTTTTGCTCCACATGATATCATATTCATATCAGCCTCATGTACCAACCTACAGGCCGATGTACACAGCACTATAGTGAGAGCTGATGGCATACTCTGGATCTCAGGTCCTACCCTATCAGACAGGACCCTGGTCCAAGCAGCACACAAACCAAAGATGCTTATGGCAGCACTCTTGGATTAGGAAAGAGATCTCCAGGTCATCAGGTCATACTGACAAAGACTCTGAGGACTGCTGTCAAAAGCACTGGTTTGGCCTTTAAAACGTCAGTATTTTGTTGAACTATTGAATAGTTCAACAAATAGCTTTGCTATTAAGTAGTGAAAGCTTGACAAGCAAGTCACTGGTGGATCGTGCTACAGCATCAAGTGGCTACGGAAATGGTGCAGAACACCAGTGGTGCTGCTAGGCGTTCTGTGTCTTCTTGCTGTGTCAGTTCTGTGTAGGAGCCAGGACAACAGACTGGATATGCTGTGAGTCCAGATCAAAAGCTGCCCTGGCTTTTGTTCTGTCTTTGCAAAAATTATTGAGGTCTTCTCTGATAAAGTGAGTTAATAAAGGGTTGGCAGGGAGACATCCTGGGGAGGAGACTAGGCACCCAAGAGCTCAGTCGTATTTGCCCAGTGCCCAGGAGCCTTCAGTCGGGGAAGCCAAAGACATGTGGAAATTAAGCACCATCTGAGAAACGACATTTCTCTGCATTATTAATGCCGATCTCATCTGCCGTCCTGATTCTGCACCAGTGAACCTAACTGTCCATTGACAAAGCCAGGTTCAAACAGCTTGCCGGCACTACAATCTGGATGAATAGGTTATGATCAACGGCACATGAAATTACACAAACGTGCTCCCTACGTGCTAAGCTTTATTGCCTCTTATATGATCAAGCTAACACACCCAGTGCTGTAAGATTTTCATCATTAGTTGATCAATATTTTTGCTCTGCAGTCCAGGAAAGCAGGCAGCGGGGTTTTTTCTACTTTTTGTTTAACAGACACTCTCAGCCTATTTGTATTCTGCTTCCAAGTTCAAGCAATAAAGGCCTTTTTAGCACCCCGTAATTACGCATTAAATGCATTAAAAGGCCTCTTCATAATCACACAATAACACTTTTTATAGCTCTGCCCTCCCCCATCTCTCTCATCTGGTTACAAAGGTCCCCAGCCCCCAAATACTGGTGAATAATTCTGCTTTGATTTGACAAAATCCACCGATGCAACTTAATGTTAATTTGAGGTTAAATATAATTAGTTTTGCATTTCAACAAAAGAAGTGAGCTCAAATTACCTCACGATTTTGGCACGAGGCAGGGAGGATGCCCTCCCCACTGGCTGAGACTAAGGCTAGCGCAGCAGGCTCTACCTGATAAGCAAATAACATGCCACTTCAAGTGACAGAAAAGCATGTTAGCTGCTGGGTATTGGCTCCATAAGTCTAAATTGACAATGACTCAAGTGAAGCAGTGTACACAGGAACTGCAATGGGCTACAGCCACCCTTTCACAAAGGGGGAAGTTAGTCAGGTACACTGCTCTAGTAAACCTATCTGTTTTTTCATAGCACTTCTGATACGTCCGAGAGAGCGCTGACCAAGCGCTCTCTGTATTGTGAGCCGAGTGTGCAATTTCAACTGACTGCAAATTGCTCAGTGACAGCACAGATAACCAAAGACACCCTTTCCCCACTCAATGATATCCAGCTTGGAGCTCCAATGGTTGTTTAGAGATTTAAAGACTAAATTAAGCTCTGGAGTTTTCACAGAATCACAGCATCTTTAGTGTTGGAAGGGATCTCTAGAGATCATCTAGTCCAGCTCCAGCTGGGACACCCAGAACACGTGGCACAGGGTGGCATCCAGGCGAGTTTGGAAGATCTCCGGAGAAGGAGACTCCACAACCTCTCTGGGCAGCCTGTTCCAGGGCTCTGTCATCCTCACAGGAACGAAGTTCCTCCTCACCTGAACATGAAACTTCCTGTGTTTCAGCTTAAAACCATTGCCCCTTGTCCTACCACCGGCCATTACGGAGAACAGTTTAGCCCCCTCCTCCCCACAGTCATACCTCAGGAATTTGTACATGTTCATTAGATCCTCTCTCAGCTTTCTCTTCTCTGTTAAACAGGCCCAGCTCGCTAAACCTCTCCTCATATGGCAGGTGCTGCAGTCCCTTGATCATCTTTGTCACTCTTTGCTGAACCCTCTCCAGCATCTCCACACTTCAAGTTCCTTCCTAGCTATCAGTGTAAGGGAAATTAACTTGAATCTGGAGCCATTTCCCAGTTATATTTTCTCAGTGGAGGTGAGATACAGAAAACCACAAAAAGAGGAATATTCAGAGAAGCCGTTTTCACAACACATACTTATGCCTATGTGATCACCTCCTTCAGTTTTGAATTACAGAAGAAAAGATCCCTGAACCCTTCTAAAAATGTACCCAGGCCACAAATCCAAGAGTCACATCAATTGCTTCTATGACAGCAAACACAGAGGTATGCATTGCCTCTGCCAAATCTTGGCCATAGATCCTACTTTTATGCCCACAGATGAAGAATTATTGTGATCAGTTGGATCTAAATGGCTTTCAGCACCTTCAAGACAATTTTTGAAAAGTTTGGGATGTTAATCTGCCCTGGTGCAACAACTCTCACAAAAGCCCAATAAAGCAAACAGACAGAGCACTTCTTTGTATTGAAAAAAGAGAGTCACTGTGGCCTCAGCAAGCACAAAAGCTGAAGCACATAGACAAGAGGCACTACAAAAAGCTAGACTCATCCTTTATACAAACACAGCAGGCAGGGCTGCAAAGAACAAGCCTGGAACTGTGGAATGGTGATACAAACAAGTCTGTCATTTGTAAAATCAGCCACTCCAGCTCTTTCACTGAGGGTCAGCTGCTTCTTAGTGCCCCCAGGAAGGATCACTAAGCAGGTAAACTGATGATTGTGACCATTTAGAAGAAAATAACTTTGTGTAAAACAGTACCCAAAATATTGTTCAAAATACAGTTCTTACATTCTTGCAACCACCTCTAACACAATCTCCAAAAAAAAAATTAGAGTAATATAAATTAACGTACAGGGACTCAGCTGAAGGTCAGAACTCATCCATACGTTGCAGTGCAAGGGTCAGAGCATTCCCTCGACACTCTAAGACCAGTTCCTAAAGACCATACGTCTCACCCGGCATATTTCAAGCAACACTTGCTCAGCTTAACTCTGAAGTGCCCCAGAAATTTCAGGTATAAACAAAATTAATCAGAAAAGAAAATGCTATCAACTGAGTCAAAAGCACACAGGTCTTTAAGTAAGGCAGCATTCGTAGGGCTTGTAAATTTGGCAGACTATGGCAGAAGCATTTGGCATGTAAGGGCCCAAAAAGGCTCAACAGGACAAAGCCATGCCTCCTGTACAGTGTCACCTTATTAAAAAGACACTGACTGCTCAGCAGTAGGAAGCAGGTAGCCAGCCAGGACTTATCTCAGCTGGTGCCTTGATCCAGTTCTTTCCCCAGTCCCCATGGTAACCGCTGGGTAATTTCTGCAGAGAATTGCAGCAGGGTAATGTTGATACCTTTGCGGAAGAGCAGAACAAAGATTCAGAGGGGAAGTGAGAAGCAGCTTGCAGGAATACATTTTGTTGCGTGATAAAATGAAATAAGCCAAGCATCCTCTGGGGATGAGCTGACTTTTTGAAAGCACAGCTGACAGACGGGGGGAAACTGCAGCCGATTCTTGAAAGGAAGCTGTTTGTCCTCATGCTGAACACCCCACACTGCAGCATGCAAGGCCGGGAAGCACTGCTGCTGCGCAGAAGGCAGATCTCCCATATATCTGAAGGACTATGGCATCCTGCTCCCAGGCTAGTCCAATGCTTCTGACCACAATGATGGGTACAACCGTGTCTCCTCCTGAAGAAAGATACACTTGACTAAGAGGCTGAAATCACTGAGCCTGCCAATCTATGCAAACACAAGCGCACAAGCAAAGAAAGATTTCTTCAAAATTTAATTTTGGTCAAAATTATTTGGATTCTCTGTGTCCAAATCCTTTGTGCCCCTGGCCTTTGTATGCACAGGATATTTTCCAGTCTTGCTCAGAAATGAGTTTCCTTTCTGAAGCAATCACAAGATACACAGAAAACCACGATAGCACTAATACCTTTTCCTGTAGAAACTTAGCACAGTAAAGCTTCCAAGAGATATCAGTAACTTCATATGGAATACAGTTTTATGACTCTTCTGATGATGTTCTTGATAAAAGTTTTTTTATTGCTGTGAGGTGAAAAACTAATAAAACTAATAGCCCTGTTGTTGGCCACAGCAAATATTTTCCTTCACCTAAGGCAGAGTAAGCCAAGAAGCTTTGCAGAAGCAGTAAATCAGAACAGGGATAACTTTAGTTAAGAACTATGGGAGCTGTGCCCTTCTACTGCAAAACAAATGTGAGTAACACTGCACAAAGGTTTACATAAGAATCCAGAGAAGATGAGAAAAACAGAATTTGTAAAATTTCTCATGATTCAAGTGCAATCTTGTTACAGCCACTTTATCTTGGAAGTTCTGTTGAGCAGCGTTAATCATCAGAAAGACATACTCCTCTGTGCAAGGGAACTACTGCTGCACTTGCAATGCATCACTAGCTGCAAGAACTGAAGTGTGTGCTGGTAACTTTCCTAAAAGATGACATTCCTTCTCCAAGACAGACAATTGGAGGGTTTGACTCCTTTTTAGTATCAGGACAAACTGATGGAGAAACTGTGAAAGCCGTAGATGCTGGGTGAGAGAATCAGCTACACAATGTGTGTAAACTCTTTCAGCAAAGGGCAACTATCTACAGTAGCAATAAGATAGCACAAAGATTACGCCGATGTTTTACATCTCTCCCTCCTTTAAAAGGAAATCAAGGTAACAAAGCCTTAGGGTGCTGATCTGAAAAGCACTGAAAAAAATCAGTGATAGGTAACAATCTCATACTCCACTTGACACTTTCTAAGCTTAATAGCAGTTAAAAGAGTTAACTGCTCCCTTAACAGAGTAATAGTAATTAGACGCCCTTGAACCAAGAGACCTTAATGATAGGGCCCGATTCTCTCATCATGTATTCTCACTGTTTATTTCTGCTCCAAAGGCATTCTGGATAGTCATGGAGAGGCCTAACCTTCTCTAACACCTCTTCCTCTGCAGTCAGGCACAGGACAACAGGGGATTAGACTCATGCTGACTGGTTATAAGACACCGTGCTCTTGTAACAAGTCAACACATACAGAATGATTTGTTTTCTGACCCCACCGTGCAACTTCCCTGCAGAAATCTTTACACATCAGGCCCCAAAACAAATCAGAATGGGTTACATTTATCCATTTAGAACTATACTCCGATTCATGTAGTCTCAGTACATTTATCTCTCTGGATGGGGTTAGAACGAATGACTTAGTATTAGATTCTGACATCAAGTGTTAAGCGTGTGTAATTTCTACCACACGCATACAATGACTCATAATAGAGAAACACCTTGCTGCAGCAACTATGATGGGAAATAAATTATCAGGTGAAGATTGCAAATTGTGACAACTGAGCCTAAGCCATAGCTAATCACGGAGATCAACGCCTTATCTTAAAACCACAAAGGTGTGGCAAAATGGGACATAGATGATCTGTGCTAAGACCACTGCAACTCTACCGAAGTACCTGACCAGAATTTATGCTCACACTGGTAATCCTACAGAAGCAAAAATAGCCTGGTTGAGTCACACACGTTTGTCTATCCTTTTTTTCTTCTAGCTTTGTACTCGCCTACACTCAACATTTTTTGTTCTGTCTCCAGAACTGTTCTTTACAGGAGGTGAAAATTTCAGCCATTTGGCACATGGAGTTTGCTGCCTGTCACAAACAATGAAGTCCTTCACTGCTCCGCAGAAAACTCCAGCACAACACCAGCATGCTTCTCTACCCATTCTCTTCTCTGAAGTAGGCTACTGTTATTGTGTGCGCCAGTCCAAGTCTTTTCTAGGATACAGTGTTTGTTTCCATAGTAATGACAGTTGCTTATCCTTCTCCTCTATTGATTTTGACCAAGGAATGGATCTGACTCGGCCAAACTCGATCTCTTCAGCATAATAAAACCAGCATGAGAAGCAAGTCTGCAAGTGTCTTGATTACTTAAATCATGCAAGGGGCCTGTGGTGTTCTTAATGAAGCTGGCTTGCGGTTTTATTCGGCAGCTGATTACGACATCTGAATAAAGACAGTGAGAATCCAGCTTCAAGCTTCCCTAAGATACAGAACTAGCTTTTAAATAGTTATGCCTTGCACACAAAATAGAGAGAGTAGTTGTCAGATGCCTTCCAATAAATTGTGCTTCCAACCCCAGCAATAATTTTTGCCCAGTTTGATGGCAAAAACTTGACGCTATGTCGCTCACTCCCTCACCACTCGTTCCGTGACACACTAGTGGCATTCTAGATCAGTGTAAAGCTCAAAGCATACCAGAGCAGAAACCAAGATGTTCAGACTATAGGAGCTTAAATTAAGGATTACAGGCAGGATATTTGTAAAGAAGCCCTCCTCCTCTGGTCCCCATGGAAAAGTTAAAACCTGAATCCTTATTTAGATTTGCAAGGGGCCTGATCTTTACTTATTTTGCATTGAGCAACCCATGTCAATACATATTTGATGTCTGCTATGCACATTAAAAAATACCCCGTCTTTTTATAGAGATGTGTTCCCTAAATAGCAAAATAGGAACTGACACAAAGGATTACACAGACTAGAGCTGCAGCTAAGCTCTTTAGGGCAGGGAGTGTTCTTCTGTTCCACATTTAAAGAGCACTTAGGGCAACAGCATCCTTGGGTCCGTAATTGCGGCCCCTGTGCTCTGTTACAATATCGAAGACAATCAGGTCCAGTAGCTGGTTCTAACGGTAGGTAGTATCATCTTTTGAAGTCTAAGTAGGCAAGTATGACTGCAACAAAAGTAACAGTATGACTGCAGCAAAAGACTCCTTCTGACCCTAACTTGCTAAGGACTGAAGTATATTCACAAGCACAAGGACTTCTCTCTCTTCTGAAACTCTGCAGTGCGCATTAATTTTCCTATTAATTCTATTAAACTCTCACTGTCATTACTTTTGTCTACAAGTTCTAAAATCCGTACTTGATTAGAGGCATATCTCTTTTCTAATTGTTTTACTAAACAGAATGTTTGGACCTGGTAAACCAAGAAACGGAATGACAACATCACTGGCCCACTGAAAGAACATTTTCAGGTCCTCTGCAAAACCCTAGGAGCTAACTAAGCCCTAAAACCAAAAGAACTAATGAAAATGTTTCTCTAAGCATAACAGTTTCCTACTTAAACTATTCCTCCCCCTTCTCTTTGGCTACAACTACACTGTTTTATCATGAAGAATTTGAAGAAATACTAATGCAACCAGTCATGACTTATAAAACAAAGCAAGATGCTCTGTTAGGCTGTCGTGCTAACAGCAACAAAACTCTGTTTATTGCTTCCGCAATAGAACAGTGCTTTACAGGACATTTTCTCTGAGGCAGAGAGAGATGACATTTTGAACTTACTAACATTTAGCTAAAACAGTCTTCAATAGAATGTGTTTCCCGTCTGCTCAGTCAGTTCAAGAAAATGCCAGCCAAAAGAATCCCAGGTGAAAAATTAATTTTGGTTTCTATCCCACTAATATTGCTTCTCCCAGCAAGGTTAACAACACTTGATTAGTCTTAATACAGAAAATTCTCCTACCTCTCTGTCTTCTTCAGAACCTAACATAGCCAGGAAACACCCCTATGATATACCGATGTCTTTTAGCAGGGCCGGTGAGCCAGTCCAAGGCTATCACAGATTAAGATAAAAATTCTGTGGGAACAACGTAAATTCAACCTTTGTCATATTTTAATTTTGAGAAGACGACAAAGGAAATGTTTTTTCTGACTGCTGCAGAGTGAAAAAACATTAACCAACCAATTCCAAACATTTATATGGGTGTACAGCAACTGCTTACCCATCTTGCTGCCCTAAGATATCCATTGATGGTGGACTGGTGAATGCACCAGACATCTGAGTCTGCACTAATTCTTTCCAGTTTCTGCATGTACCGCTTTAAGCTGATTTCTCACAGTCTGAATAACTCTTTACCACACCAGCACCTAACTGAAACCAGTAAGAATGGATGACAGCTCAATAAGGGCTTTATCACCCGGCTTTCGTCTGTTTCAAATTGTCTGTTAGAACAATATAAACTCTTCAGACAGCATACAGGTTATAAGTATAGTTTATAAACAATTTGTAGTTTACAATTTCAAACAGGTTGCACTGTCTTTCTCCCAACTGGTCTTGACAGTTTAGACTGTAAATTCTAACAGTCTTTCCATACACACACACATACATGGAAATATATACATATATGACCAACTCCTAGGACACTGCAGTTAGAAGCTGATGTATTTTTGTTGGCCACATCTAACTACTACTTGCTATATTTGCACTGCAACTGAAGACAGGAATTATACAGTCAAAGAAAGGAGGGAGGGGAAGGTTGAAGGAAATTGCTGGGATGGAGCATGTTTCAAGGGTAACACCGAGTGCACTGTAGTCCCCACCTCTGACTTTTCTGATTTGAAATATTATCCTTATAGACTTCCAGGGCCAAGCTGCAATGTCTGACATCTTTGCTGAGATACCTTTTGTGTGGTTCTCTGCTCTAGGTAAGGGATCTTCTGGGTAGTTAGCGCAGAAGCTGTCTCCCACCAAGAACCTGAATGAGAATGTCTCCACTGCATGCATATAATTGGCCAGCAAGGATGAGTCATCTCTGGAAAGACCTTCAGAAAGCATATACTGGATAATATGCACTTCATCGAGGGCAACCTGGAAATGATTTTAGCAGGTATCAAGGAAATAGTTACACCACTTTCCTTCCAGCACACAAATAACACCTATTAAGCTGGTTTGCTTGACTGAATAATGAAAGATCAATGCAATTGCTTAATATTTTTTTCAATGCAAAACCGTCAGCGGAATTTCATTAAACCCAATTAAGCTCACCCACTACTGAAATGCTGTGTGTTTATCACTGGGTGCCACTGTAAAATGAAAACTGTTACTGTCTGGATAACACTGCTGTGGAAAGAACAGCATTATCTGCAATAGGTCGCAACAGCAGAGTAAGCCACAAGAGGGAGCGTGCATCCTATGGCACAGGAAAGAGGAGAGTCTGCTGTGCTGCCTGCTGAGCCAGACACTGCCAGGAGGACATTGTTAGAACTAAGGCCATTATACCAAGGCTGGGAAAAACAGTGAGGCAACGGAAGGTCAAAAAGGAGCTGGAAAAACAGACAGAGCATACGCAGGTTGCAGAATCAAACTCTCTAGCAGATAAGCAGCGAGCCGTAAGTTCTTCAATAGCAACAAGGAGAAACGAACATTCCTCAGGGCAAGCCCCTCTCTGTTCAGATGCGCAGTGCTGGGTGCCCATCCTCGTAGTCGCCAAATAGTGAGCCACCTCACTACCACCTGCTGGAAGCAGCTTGTTCCTTGAACATTCACTTTAAACTTCAGTACATACCCCTCATTCCTTATGTCCATCAAGTATTTTTGATTAATGACAGTTGTAAAGAATAGGTTTTCAGAGACTTAGTAGACCACTATTAAAAAAGAAAAAAATAAGTACTAATCATGCACATCAAGGATAGATACCTCATAAAAAGGAAAATATGTTTTCTGATATCATCCCCTCACCCTTGCCCATCAAGCATGTGAAATAACTATGTCATTGTCCACTGAAACTAGCACTTGAGCGAACTTACTAGATGGCACCTAGGAAGATTACACATCGTTCTTTTTCCTCCTAGATCCCTAAGTTATTAGATCAAAAAGCCACACTGTGCTTCAACCCTTCTTTGAATGACCTGAGAAGCACAAAAGGCTAAATTTATCAGGAATGGCTCAGTTCAGCCTAAGAATTATCAACTGTGGCTAATTCTGCATCTAAC